>CM056050.1:581661398-581813898 GCA_029574335.1 Rana kukunoris | reverse complement strand
TTGCCTGGGAAAGGGCTTTAAAACTGAAGTGCGTGTTCCTGTCACTTTAAATAGTTTGTTTGACCCAAGCTGGCCCAAACAAACAATTTCCATGTGGCCGCTGTGTGCGCTGTATCATGTTGTGGTAGCAACAGCTGCATACAGTAAGTGACCCTGTGTGATTGGCCAAGATGGAGAGGTGGGATGATGATGTCAAGATCTCCACCAATCTTGTATTCATTGTTAAATGCGATGCATACTAGCCCATTATGCTTTTACTTTGCAGGGAGCGAAGGGGAAGTAAAACCCATCAGGATTTACTTCCTCTTTAAAGGGGTGTTCCAGCCTTATTTTTATGTTTATTAAAAGTCAGCAGCTACAAAAAGTGTAGCTGCTGGCTTTTAATAAACATACACTTTTTTTTTTTTAAATCAGAAAAATGGTTTATTGTGCAAATAGGAAAAAAAAGAAAAAATATATAAAACATACAGACACACATTAGGAAGGTCAGAAAATAACATGATGAATAAACATACACTTACCTGTTCCATGGTCCAGCGACGTGCCACCGGGAGCTTCGTTCTGGTCCCCCCCCCTTCACCGCCGGCGCCTCCATTGCAACTGTGGGCATCCAGCCGTGACAGCTTTCGGCTTCACGGCCGGGCACTCACTGCGCATGTGCGTACGGCGCAGCACTCCCTGAGTGGACAGGCGATCACCTGGGACCTGTCGCGTGTCCCAGGTGATCGCCTACAGGGAGGGGCCACTAAAAGACGATATGACGTATCGCCTAAAGCCACGTACACACAATCAGTCCATCCGATGAGAACGGTCTGACCGATGAAGCTGACTGATGGTCCGTTGCGCTTACACACCATCGGTTAAAAAAACGATCGGGTCAGAACGCGGTGACGTAAAACACAACGACGTGCTGAAAAAAATGAAGTTCAATGCTTCCAAGCATGCGTCAACTTGATTCTGAGCATGCATGGATTTTTTAACCGATGGTCGTGCCTACTAACGATCGGTTTTGACCTATAGGTAGGAATAGAAGAACAATAACTACAGGTAGATATTGATGGTCGGACTTTCAGGCCAAGGAAGTATGTTTAAAAATCAAACTTTAATAGCATAGATATAATACATAAACAAAATTGGAAAATGCATGTACAGGAAATGACCACTGTAAGCAAAATCCTTAGAAGTCGCCGACGCACGTTTCGCCGTGGGGCTTCTTCAGGACGATGACAAGGATTTTGTAGAAAAATATGCAACAGAGAACAAGTGGTTATATAACGGATGGTCTCACGATGGGTGCATCCCAAGGGCACATATAGCCAGCGGTATATCAAAACCGACAAGGAACTTGCTCAAAGTGTCCTCCAATTTGAAAGGAGGTGTTGTCCTGCAAGTGGGGGTGCTCAGCTAGCTCTCATCGTCGGTAACGCTGCTGTAGCTGCTCTCCTGCTGACCTGTGGCCGTCTGGAGTAAAGATAAAGCAGCTATTTGTAGAAATAACTTTGCGCCGGACGGATGAGATACGAGCGGACGAGACTCTGGCGTCGGAAAGTTAAGCCGATCGGAAATGGCCCGTTTTCTGTCGCATCTAGTTTGGTGGGTACGGCCACATAGAAACGACGGCGCATATTCACAGTTACGCGGCGCATATCGAAATACTCCAGCGCAACTCTACCTGAATCTGGCCCTATATGTGCCCTTGGGATGCACCCATCGTGATACCATCCGTTATATAACCGCTTGTTCTCTGTTGCATATTTTTCTACAAAAATCCTCATCATCGTCCTGAAGAAGCCCCACGGCGAAACGTCATTGTGCTTAGGGCCCCAGGGAGGTCAGGATCGGCACTGCATGTAAGGGGGCAAGGAGTGGATTAAGCAGAAGTTCCACTTTTGGGTGGAACACTTTAAGACGCTCTCATAGGGAACCATTGATTTACACACGTCATGCGACAAGTGCTTCCAATGTCAGAGCGTTTGTCCTACCTGTGTGAACCCGGGCTTAAAAGGTAGAAAAAAGTGTGATTACCTTTCTTCTTTTTGTTGACATGGCTACATACTAAAGAACAATTGTATTTATTGTTCTGCTTTGTCACCTCATCTCCAGGAAGTTCACAGGTTTCCCCGTATGCTGCCTTTGTTTAGAACAGACTTTCTACCTTTACTGTAGCCTTTTTCGTCCTAGCAACATTCAATCAACTATGACTGATTCTCACGATATTTGTACTGAAGCATGTTCGTTTTGTCTCCACATCCTGCACAGTCCAGATCTGATAGAATGAAAAGACTACAGTGAGAGGAAAAAGTACTACATGTGATGAAAACACATGAAATCCAGCCAAAAAAACAAGAAAATAACCGTATTCCACCCCACAGATAAAATAAAGATCACCGACAACCATTCTGAACTCTTATAGGGAACCTATTTCATAGTAAGCATTAGGGTTGTCCCGATACCACTTTTTTAGGACCGAGTACAAGTACAGATACTTTTTTTAAATGTGTCCCCAAATGCAGCCATGTCCCCCACATATGCAGCCATGTCCCTCCAGCCATGTCCCCCACATATGCAGCCATGTCCCCCACATATGCAGCCATGTCCCCCACATATGCAGCCATGTCCCTCCAGCCATGTCCCCCACATATGCAGCCATATCCCCCCAGCCATGACCCCCACATATGCAGTCCCTCCCATGTCCCCCTCATATGCAGCCATGTCCCCACATATGCAGCCATGTCCCCTCCAGCCATGTCCCCCACACATGCAGCCATGTCCCCCACACATCCCTCCCTCCAGCCATGTCCCCCACATATGCAGCCATGTCCCTCCAGCCATGTCCCCCACATATGCAGCCATGTCCCTCCAGCCATGTCCCCCACATATGCAGCCATGTCCCCGCAGCCATGTCCCCCACATATGCAGCCATGTCCCCCCAGCCATGACCCCCACATATGCAGCCATGTCCCTCCAGCCATGTCCCCCACATATGCAGCCATGTCCCCCCAGCCATGACCCTCCAGCCATGTCCCCCACATATGCAGCCATGTCCCCCACATATGCAGCCATGTCCCTCCAGCCATGTCCCCCACATATGCAGCTATGTCCCCCCAGCCATGACCCCCACATATGCAGCCATGTCCCTCCAGCCATGTCCCCCACATATGCAGCCATGTCCCCCCAGCCATGACCATGAGTACAAGTACTCCCGCAAATACTCGGTATCGGTCCCTATACCGATACTGGTATCGGGACAACCCTAGTAAGCATCCTTTACCTGCAGACATTCCTCTTCACTTCCTCATTGTTCATTTTTGCTCAGAAGTTGCTCTATTTCTTCTCTGTTCTGTTCACTTCCTGTTTGTCTGATTGTTACCACCGTGAAGGGAGACTTTACTGCGGTGGTCAGCAACGTGCTCGCCCCCTCCTGGGAACTACATCTGTGCGGCAGTGGTGTATTTAGATCCCCCTAATTTAAATAGGACACACCCATTTCTGACAAGACCACGCCCATTTCCTCTTACTTCCTGTTTGGCTATGGGGTAGGAAGTGAAGGGAAATCTCTGCAATGGGACAGGAATGGTACAAAATAAACTGACAGGGGCTATAACCCTCCCTTACTCTATCCAAAATGAAAAATAAAGTTAAGTGCCTATAGTTCTACTTTAAGCACAAATTTCTGATAAATTTTATGGAGAGGGCTAAGAAGATTTAACCATGCCAATGGTGCAGCGGAAAGCCCCCCCCCCCCCCCCCCCCCCGCACGTTTTTCCGACAACAAACGATGGATAGCATGCTTTTAAATTTTCCAACAAATGTGTGTTGTCGGATTATCTGATTGTGTGTACAGAAGTCCTTCAAACAAAACTCCAAAGTACAAACACGCATGCTCACAAGCAGTGCTAACCATAACACAACATTAGCAAAAGTTGCCAAATAGGTGGCGCTAAAGAGCTGAAAAAACATGTCGTTTTGTGTTTGTTGGCCAACAATGATGTACCATTCGTATGCAAGATAAATTCCTGGCCAAGTCCTACGATTTGTCCTTGGAAAATCTGATTGTGTGTACCAGGCTTTACACACAGCCGAATGTCGGCTAGTTTTTACCGAACCGATCAATGTCATCCAGAATTTGGTCTGTGTGTATAAGGCTTTAGTCTCCAAACCATTGTTATGTCTGCAGTGTCTATCACCTGCATCATGTGTACAGTCTTCTATAGAATTGTGTGCGCCGATTATGTGTGACCATTGATGTCAGGTGACCCATCTAAGGTCCCTATGTCTGTTGGTCACCACTGCTCTAGGGCACAAAATCCATCATAGAGCAATGAAGCCCTCTCTCTTACCTCTCAGCCTTTCTCCACATGCAGCTGGCACTGCACACTGGACTATTGACAATACACGGTAATTACTGTTTTCTTGAATTTGATGATGTGATATCGTTGTGATAAACCACTTTTGAATAAATCACCACAAACTGACCAATATATGATTATATAAATTGAGCTTATACCCCTTTTTGTTATACTAGTCCCATATGTTGTATTAGGAAGCAAAATAAGTCTACGAAACAGTTACAAAGATAATAGAACATAACAGCTTGAGAACAATACAATATCATGATGACCAATGTTTAGAAAAGGGTAATCATACGGGTTGGATATGTTCAGGGGCAAACCGACAACTCATGGAGCCCCCGGGCAATAGGAGATTATGGGGCCCCCGGGCAATAGGAGATTATGGGGCCCCCGGGCAATAGAAGATTATGGGGCCCCCGGGCAATAGAAGATTATGGGGCCCCCAGGCAATAGATTACAGAGCCCCCGGGCAATAGAAGATTATGGGGCCCCCAGGCAATAGATTACAGAGCCCCCGGGCAATAGGAGATTATGGGGCCCCCAGGCAATAGATTACAGAGCCCCTGGGCAATAGGAGATTATGGGGCCCCCGGGCAATAGAAGATTATGGGGCCCCCGGGCAATAGAAGATTATGGGGCCCCCGGGCAATAGAAGATTATGGGGCCCCCGGGCAATAGAAGATTATGGGGCCCCCGGGCAATAGAAGATTATGGGGCCCCCGGGCAATAGAAGATTATGGGGCCCCCGGGCAATAGAAGATTATGGGGCCCCCGGGCAATAGAAGATTATGGGGCCCCCGGGCAATAGAAGATTATGGGGCCCCCGGGCAATAGAAGATTACGGGGCCCCCGGGCAATAGATTACAGAGCCCCCGGGCAATAGATTACAGAGCCCCCGGGCAATAGATTACAGAGCCCCCGGGCAATAGATTACAGAGCCCCCGGGCAATAGATTACAGAGCCCCCGGGCAACAGATTACAGAGCCCCCGGGCAACAGATTACAGAGCCCCCGGGCAACAGATTACAGAGCCCCCGGGCAACAGATTACAGAGCCCCCGGGCAACAGATTACAGAGCCCCCGGGCAACAGATTACAGAGCCCCCGGGCAACAGATTACAGAGCCCCCGGGCAACAGATTACAGAGCCCCCGGGCAACAGATTACAGAGCCCCCGGGCAACAGATTACAGAGCCCCCGGGCAACAGATTACAGGGCCCCCGGGCAACAGATTACAGGGCCCCCGGGCAACAGATTACAGGGCCCCCGGGCAACAGATTACAGGGCCCCCGGGCAATAGATTACAGGGCCCCCGGGCAATAGATTACAGGGCCCCCGGGCAATCGATTACAGGGCCCCCGGGCAATCGATTACAGGGCCCCCGGGCAATCGATTACAGGGCCCCCGGGCAATCGATTACAGGGCCCCCGGGCAATCGATTACAGGGCCCCCGGGCAATCGATTACAGGGCCCCCGGGCAATCGATTACAGGGCCCCCGGGCAATCGATTACAGGGCCCCCGGGCAATCGATTACAGGGCCCCCGGGCAATCGATTACAGGGCCCCCGGGCAATCGATTACAGGGCCCCCGGGCAATCGATTACAGGGCCCCCGGGCAATCGATTACAGGGCCCCCGGGCAATCGATTACAGGGCCCCCGGGCAATCGATTACAGGGCCCCCGGGCAATAGATTACAGGGCCCCCGGGCAATAGATTACAGGGCCCCCGGGCAATAGATTACAGGGCCCCCGGGCAATCGATTACAGGGCCCCCGGGCAATCGATTACAGGGCCCCCGGGCAATCGATTACAGGGCCCCCGGGCAATAGATTACAGGGCCCCACCGGGCAATAGATTACAGGGCCCCACCGGGCAATAGATTACAGGGCCCCACCGGGCAATAGATTACAGGCCCCACCGGGCAATAGATTACAGGGCCACCGGGCAATAGATTACAGGCCCCACCGGGCAATAGATTACAGGCCCCACCGGGCAATAGATTACAGGCCCCACCGGGCAATAGATTACAGGCCCCACCGGGCAATAGATTACAGGGCCACCGGGCAATAGATTACAGGGCCAACGGGCAATAGATTACAGGGCCACCGGGCAATAGATTACAGGGCCACACAGTATACACACACACATATACAGTATATAGACACACAATATACACACACACATACAGTATGCATACACAGTATACACACACAGACACACAATATACACACACACACACACACACACAATATACACACACACAAACACACACAATATATTGTCCCTGGTTTTACCAAGGCTGGCAATCCTGATGGGGCCCCCTAGTGGCATGAGGCCCTCGGGCAGTACCCGAGAGCCCGAATGGTCAGTCCGCCCCTGGATATGTTTATATATGTGATCTATACATCTTCATTGCTGTATAAAATTACAATATTATATTATAATATTTAGTCTTTATATGTGCTTAACAGCTTTCTAATTAACAATACTGTTTCTTAAAGTGGATCTTTCCCTAAATTTCACATCAGCATGCATCTCTACAATTCTGATGTGAAATTGCTTATTTTTTTTGCTGCTTTAGTTTTTTTTTTTCTTGCATTTCTTGGTTTCAATGAAGGCAGTGGTGACTTGGCCTCGGCCGCACAAAAGCCCCCCGGGAAAGCAATGTAACAATTTTCTTCAGGGAAATCCCCTATCTAGACTAGGAGATCTTGCAGTATTGTCATTCGCTCATTCATGTGCACGTGTCATGCAAAATTACATTAATTTGCTAGGGAATAAAAAAAAAAAGTCTTCTTCCTGAGATCTCAGAAGATCTCAAGATAGGGTTTTTTCCCCTCTTTGGAGCATGCACAAGATGCAGTGCATGATGTCATTACAGACATGGTGGCGTGGGACCCAGGCAACGGAGAAGCAGGACAAAAATAGGCAAGAATGAAGAAAAAGTCACAAGGATATAGGCAAGTAGAGGTGCAACGGATCAAAAAACTCACGTTTCGGATCGTTTCTCGGATCAGAGTCACGGATCAGCTCCTTTTTCAGGTTAACAAAAAGACAAGACAAATAAAGATAAGTTTTGTCTTTTTGTTTATTAACACCGTCATGGTTTTATCCACTAACCCCTTTCCTTCATCATTAGAGCTCACCTAGGCCGCCGCCGGGTGGATCAAGATGGCCGCCGCTCCAGGAGGTAAGCCAACGCCGCAGGCTGTCCCAAGGCAGGTGTAGGCAGCGGATGTGCTGCGGAAGCGCTCTCAGGCACTCAAGAGGCTGATCCAGGAGGGGAGCGAACTCCAGGCAATCATGAAGGCCAGGAAAGCTTGTTGAGGCCACTGCCGGGTGGACCAAGATGGCCGCTGCTCCAGGAGCTAGGCGGAAGTCGCGGTCTTTCTTATGGCCGATGCAGGGCCGGGAAGCCACATGTCCGCGGCCACGGGTGGCATTCTAGCAGGCTAACAGGCTCTAAAGGCAGCAGAGAAGACTGGATGGAACCCTGGATGAAGTGGATGGCAAGAATCTACCAGGATGCTGACAGGATGGTAGGAAAAGGAGTAACGGCAGCGGAGCTCACACTGCCTGCCTACTCCATTGCTCTCCAGGCCACGCCCTGTCAATCCGCGGATCGCGTGTGTGCCGAACCGAAGGCTGTTGATCCGTACGGATCAATGATGATCCGTTGCACCACTATAGGAAAGTACGATTATTTCCTCCCTATTCGGGTATACAGGTTTAGGCCGCTTTCCCACTACTGCGACCTCAAAGTCACGCCATTTTACCGCGATCTTGCCACAATTTCATGGAATGCCTGTGTAACTGGCATCAAAGTCAGAAATAGAAAAGGGTTTCACCAGCCAGATATGCCCAGTGTCGTGGCCACATCCTGGGTTGGATAGAGAAAAACAGAACCCCCCTAGACTGGGACTTTGGAAGCCACAGACACTGGTATGTATCAAAAAACGAAATGTTTATTATACATATAAAGAGTAAAAAACGTCAAGCGTTGGGTAAGATATACATAAAACAAAGACAATATAGGGCAAAAACGAACAGGGTAGATGACATTGTTACTGGTGGTCCCCAATATCCAACGCGTTTCAGGTTTCACACCTTCGTCAGGGGTATGTAGGATGGGGGACATTATAGTCCTAAATTGTGTAACCAGTTCCCTATAACGTCGGCAGGAACTGTCTCTCGCTCCGGCTGGACGTCATATGATGTTCTTTGCTTCGCAGGCCACTAGGGGGAACGTGCGCATGCCCGCGGCATCGCTCAGGACCCGCTGCGACAATTTTCAAAATTCTTTTGTTTATAGCGCAAAAAATAAAAAACGCAGAGGTGATCAAATTTGCTGTCCAATGACCAGAGCACTTTTTTGTGATTCGGCACTGCGTCGCTTTAACTGACAATTGTGTGGTCATGCGACATGGCTCCAAAATTGGCGTCCTTTTTTTCCCACATATAGAGCTTTCTTTTGGTGGTATTTGATCATCTCTGCGGTTTTTATTTTTTGCGCTATAAACAAAAATAGAGCGACTATTTTGAAAAAAATTCAATATTTTTTACATTTTGCTCAGTTTAGGCCGATACGTTCATCTACATATTTTTCGTTAAAAAAAAAAAAATCGCAATTAGCGTTTATTAATTGGTTTGCGCAAAATTTATAGCGTTTACAAAAAAGGGGGTCATTTTATGACATTTTTATTACTATTTTTTTTTACTAGTAATGGCGGCGATCAGCGTTTTTTGTCCTGCGATATTATGGCGGACACATCGGACACTTTTGACACATTTTTGGGACCACTGGCATTTTTATAGCAATCAATGCGATAAAAATGCATTGTATTACTATAGAAATGCCATTGGCAGTGAAGGGGTTAACACTAGGGGGCAGGGAAGGGGTTAAGTGTGTTCCTGGGTGTGTTCTAACTGTATGGGGGGGGTGGCCTCACTAGGGGAAATCACCGATCTTCTGTCCATACATTGTATGAACAGGAGATCAGCGTTTCCCCCGCTGACAGGAACGAGAGGTATGTGTTTACACACAAAGCTCCCGTTCCCCGCTCTGTAACGAGCAATTGCGGGTGCCCAGCGGCGATCGTACCCGCCGGGCGCGGGACTCGGGGGGCGCACGCGCGCCCTACAAGCTGCTAAAGGGAGGACGTAGAGCTACGTGCTCCCGCGTAGCAGTGCCACCGTCCCGCAGTAATATGACGGCGGGCGGTCGGTAATTAGTTAAAGGGTCACTAAAGGAAAAAAAAATGTTTTGCTGAAATGATCGTTTACAGCAGGGGTGTCAAACTGGCGGCCCTCCAGCTGTTGCAAAACTACAAGTCCCATGAGGCATTGCAAGGCTAACAGTTACAAGCATGACTCCCACAGGCAGAGGCATGATGGGACTTGTAGTTTCGGAACAGCTGGAGGGCCGCCAGTTTGACACCCCTGGTTTACAGGGTATAGACACATACTAGTTAACAGATTCCTTTTAAAAATGATTAAAAATAGATAAAAATCAATCATATAATGTGCCTGCAGTTTAGTTTCACTTTTAAACTGGTTTCATGTTTCTGTGATGTAAAGAGACACACAGAACAAAAACAAACAAATTCAGGGCAGTGTTTTGGTTTTTAAAATGAATCTAATTGGTTCTGAGGAGTTTTAGACACACAGTAATGACAGCTTGGACCACAGTGAAAAGCTGCCATGAGATTTTTTATAAGGAGCGAGACAAGCAGGAAGTGTGGAGATCAGAGCAGAATTACAGCAACTTTAAAGCAAAAATGAACAATGAGGACATGAAACCAGGACTGCAGTAAGGTAAAGGAAGCTATTTAGCTAAAAAAAAAAAAAAAAAAAATCCTTTAGTGATCCTTTAAGACATTGGCATTAAGGTCAGACCAAAGCAGTCCAGAGACTACTTTGAAGTCGGAACGACTTGAAGTCCTACCAACATGAATGGTTGTCATTGGAAATCATGTGACAAGTGTGACAATGGCCTTATACAGAGCTGGGACAGGAGGGTGGAAGGATGTACAAGTTGCATGTACTTTGTATGACACCTAGAAGGTCCCGTATAATGGAACACGGTTCCGGGTTTCACTCCGGATATTCACACGTGCAGAGAAAGCGCATGAACCTGAACTGGAGGGAAGACGCCTGTTTACTCGTGCCACAATATGTAAGCAGCGCATTGAAACCACAGGCCCAGATCCATAGACCAGAACAAACCTGAACAACCACAATAAAACCTGATGAAATTGGCTGTAACGAGTCGCATTGTTACCTAATTGTTATTTCGCAGAACTTTCAGGCCCGGGGGAGAATTGTATTTTATACATAATACTCACCAGGGAAGCCAAACATTTACACAGAAAGCTCAGGAGAAGTGTGAGGAGCAATATATACTATATTGTCAAAAGTATTGGGACACCTGTCATTACACACATGGGGCCAGATTCAGATAGCCTGCCGTAACTTTGTGTGGACGTAGCGTATCTTGTATCTGATAAAGAGGCAGGCAGCATTGATGAGCACTGATAACCAGTGCTGATAGGAGGCATTGATGGGCACTGATAGGCAGCACTGATAGGTGGCAATGATGCGCAATGGTCTGTGCCACGGATAGGTGGAGCGGCACTGATGGGCATTAATGAGCTCTGATAGGCAGCACTCATAGACTGCACTGATGGGCACTGATGAGCTCTGATAGGCGGCACTGATAGTCATCATTGATGAGCACTGAAGCAGAATTGATGGCAATGGAGTACTGATGAGCAGTACCGATAGGTGGCACTGATGGATGCCGATAGGCAGCATTGATGGGCACTGGTAGGCAGCATTGATGGACACTGAAAGATGATACTGATAGGCAGCATTGATCGGCCACACTGAAATGCAGTACTGATGGGCAGCATTGATGGAAACTAATAGGTGGCATTAATGAGCACCGATAGGTGGAACTGATTATCAGTTAACGCCTCTCCTTTCCTTACACAGACACAGCGTGGAAGGAAAGGGCTGCCGATGCCCAGCAAGTCTGTTTACCATGTAATTAGTTGATCACATGTAAAGAGCCGCCGTGATTACGCTAGATCAGGGGTCTCAAACTGGTGGCCCTCCAGATGTTGAGGAACTACATGTCCCATGAGGCATTGCAAGGCTGACAGTTACAAGCATAACTCCCACAGGCAGAGGTACGATGGGACATGTCGTTTTGCAACAGCTGGAGGGCCGCCAGTTTGAGACTCTTGCGCTAGATGCACATCCCAGGGGCCATAAGGGAGGCAGAGTTCTGGGAGGATATCCATGGGCACCCTCACTAAATTGGAAGCACCGGAGCCCTGAAGGTTCCAGTTACGCCCCTGATTGGCGTGCGAAAGGCAGGTGTCCCAATACTTTTGACAATATAGTGTATATGATATTAGAACTCGTATGGCTCGAGTAAAAAGACACAACTAAAGTAGGACTACAGGCAGAATAACCAACCTACATAACATGTATGCTAGGAGGTATAAAAAACAAATAAAGCAGAACATTCGCAAGTTGCGCAAATGTTTTGACCAAAACACAAATGTATCTTACCTGACCCACTGAGCTGGAAAATCCAGACTTGGGGTAAAATACACACTTCAGTAAATATTTACCTATAGATCTCAGAAGGTGATAGGGAGGATTAGAATTTCCCTGTAAAGCACGCAGCGTTTCACGTACATCTTTCTTACTATTGTGAACACAGAAAAGTAACAAGTCATAGGAAAGCGTGGCAAACTTCTGTGAAAAGTGACCCTGTCTGTACTGAATTTCAGCACGCTCCCAGTGAAATTCTCCATAGACGGCCTTACTGCCACCTCCCGCACAGCATCCCTTAAAGCGAAGCTCCACCCTAAAGTGGAACTCCCGCTAATCGGAACTCACTCGGCTCGGCTCTCACTCGGCTCCCAGAACACAGCAGGAGCCAATCAGCAGGCGTAGCGTGACTAGCGCATGCGCCGTAGGGAACCGGGCAGTGAAGCCGGAGGGCTTCACTTCCTGGTTCCCTCCCTGTGGATGGCGGGGGGAGCAGCAGAGTGACGAGCGATCGCCCATCCTCTACTGCGGACGGCGCTGGACTCCAGGACAGGTAAGTGTCCCAATATTAAAAGTCAGCAGCTGCAGTATTTGTAGCTGCTGGCTTTTAATAAAAAAAAATTTTTCAGCGGACATCCGCTTTATTTGAAAAATCCCAAAAAACAGACAGAAACTTGATGGTCAAACAGATACAGGCACTGTTCGGGTATTTTCACAGCCCGTGGCACAAACAAAGAAGAGGGCCCAGGCCTAGTATATTACCATCAACATCTTCATTGAAAATAAAAACGAACAAGCAGACTCACAAGAGACAAAAAGTATCAATGTTGTATCAAAACCCAGGAAAAAAAAAATGGGATTCCAGATTATGGAACTTGCATGAATCAAATTATATGCTGACGGGTTTCGAGTGACATGCCCTCTTCTTCAGAGCAAAACACAACCAGTTGCGCCTGCTGCTAGAATATAGCAGCTGCAGGAGAGACCTCCATCCACACTGTTTTAAGTAGGTGAAGGAATCAATAACATTTGAAAAAATTGGTGGAGAGGCATGTAGATTATGTCACAATTTCCACCTTAGCCAATCAGATGAAGCCTTGTATTCACTGATAAAAATACAAGTCTTCCTCTGAATGGCTGAGGAGCAATCAGCCCAGGTTTTGTAAAAAAAAAAAAAAATCCCAATAAGCGTATATTGATTGGTTTGCGCAAAAGATATAGTGTCTACAAGCTATGGGATTTTTTAGGGCTTTTTTTTTATACTAGTAATGGCAGCGATCAGCAATTTTTAGTGGGAATGCGTCATTGCGGAGGACAAATAATGACACTGGCTGGTGAAGCGGTTAAACAATATAAATCTCCTGCGCTCCGGTATTTCTTACTTATGGGGACATACAATTCAATTGTACAGTGCCTTCCAAAGTCTTGCAGCCCTCCTCAGAATCGTGGGAATTCAAAAGGAACTAAAAAAGAAAAAAGAATGGAGGGCGCACCGACCTAGTGTGATACTGTTACACAATTTTTATTAAAATACTAAAATCAATAGTTATACTCACAAAATGAGTTAAAAACAAGCCTTGAAAGACAGTCCAACAGCGCCAGCAGAACAGGACGGTTGCTTCAGTCCACAAAAGTATCTGACCGATAATCAGGCTAGGCTTACGCGTTTCGGGGGCGTACCCCTTTCCTCAGAGCCCCGGTGGTCTGCACTGCTCCCTCACTATGCAGCTTGTCAGAATATATACACATACACAGAGAGGTAGAAAGAGCATGTGCTAGAGGGTCACAGGTCACCCCGCCCACAGGGAGGTCTATTAGCAAAACTCCCTCCATTTAAGAATTAACCCTTGGATGTACAATCCCTATATCTCACAGACTTGGCATAGTCTTACCGATGGATATCCCACAGTCCAAAGACTCGCCAATCTGGAAGGGAAGGGGAATGAGGGTGTATGGAGAAATGCATCCATTTTCAGGTGTCAGAGATGTTATCGTTGAAAGTGCACATACCTTACATATCCAGAGGTAGTGCCCTGCTTCACCTCACGTTCCATTATCCCAAAGCCTGGACCACAATTTTTGATCAGAAAGGAAGTTATAGATGTGGCGTAAGCACTTGTGGCAACTGTACACATATGCACCATAGGAAAAGAGATATTACTGGTGCAGATGGAAGATGTCACACGATCAAACAATTCATTAATTGCGGAACTTCATACGTTATATATGGCATCCTATGTCCATGTGGTCTACTGTATGTAGGACGAACATCACGTCAATTAAGAACTAAGATGAACGAGCATAGGAGCAGCATTGCAACAAAAAAGGATAAGGGGTCAATACCAAGACACTTTAAGGAGGTCCATGATGGTGGAGTGGAAGGCCTTAGAGTGTTTGGTATAGAGGCCATTCAAAACAATCTAGATAGCGGCAAAAAATATCAAATTCTTTGCGAAAGAGAGGCCTTTTGGATTTTCACCCTTGGAACTATGGTTCCGAAAGGGTTAAATGAAGAGATAGAACTACACACCATTACATAAGTAAAAAGCAAAAAACAAAATAGAAATAAATAAATTTGAATATCTCGTAGATGACCGTACTATATGGTTGGGGAGGTGCTTAAGAAGCCATAGAGGGAGGAAGTAACAATCTAACTACCCATTGTATTGTACTATATGTAGATATTAGGTGGTAGCTCCCTCACAGAACAAGTTTCAGCCTTTCTGCCGCCACTTAGGGTAAAACGTATTAGTGGGCTGCAAGCTAGCATACACCAGCCACGGTGCCAAGGCTGGGATAGCTAGGTGGGCAGGGTTGGCAATCAACCTATACATCTGTCTTTATACACATGTAGTTTATTTGGAGGTCAGCATATGCATGGGCATTCTACACTGTCTATGGTTGGATAGATATAAGAGCGAGCGAATGAGTATATAGTCTGCCGGCTGAGCCGCTATCATGTCTCTCATACATTGTATATATATGTATGTGTGGGTGTTTGTATTTTAAATATTTTATTTTTAAAGGGTTTTTGATCCAATTTCACTCATTTTTGCGGTCTATGTACGTGTGTGTCTATGTATATGCATGTGCATGTGGCCTCTGTATGCACGTGTGTATATATGGGTATATGCGTATATTGTATTGTAACATACATTGGACCTATGGACTATCGCTTCTAGCAGTTTCTAATTTTAAATCAATTTTAATTAATTAATTAGTTTTATCCTACTATGTATTTGAGCGAGTTCATTTTTGGTATTCACTTACGATTATAGATGCCACTAACAAAATGACATCTAGTCCAGTCCATCCATTTCATTTAGGGGCAGGTGTATGTTCATCCATGCAGATGCTGACATCAATTCCACAGATGATGATGATGATGTTTATATTTATATTTACATTTATACTTATTTTACATAATTATCTGGGAGCAAGGGCATGTGCTGAGAAGCCTCTGGTCTCTCATTTAGAAGCCCCAGTCAAATTCTGGCCTCCCGCCACTAGAGGGAGTACCGCTTTGCGACTCTATCCCCCGCAAAAATAGGGGAAATGTCACAGGGGCGGATGTGACGCTTCCACCCTATGGTGATGCTGGAACGCATTCACCTGCATCCTATTGTGATGCTGGAGCGTGCTCACTTCCTGCGAGTCGGCGCCGTGGGCGGCGTGACGCATGTCGCGTTGCGTCGCGCTGTCGTGCGGTGCGCGCATGCGCAGAAAGGATTACGATGCCCGAGGCAGTGTAGTGCTGGAACGCAGCCACTTTAGAATAGGTGGCGTGCATTCCAGCCCAGGT
Source organism: Rana kukunoris (assembly GCA_029574335.1). Taxonomy (NCBI): domain Eukaryota; kingdom Metazoa; phylum Chordata; class Amphibia; order Anura; family Ranidae; genus Rana; species Rana kukunoris. The sequence continues at coordinate 581,798,184 of CM056050.1, read as the reverse complement.
GGAAGACTTTGGGATAATGGAACGTGAGGTGAAGCAGGGCACTACCTCTGGATATGTAAGGTATGTGCACTTTCAACGATAACATCTCTGACACCTGAAAATGGATGCATTTCTCCATACACCCTCATTCCCCTTCCCTTCCAGATTGGCGAGTCTTTGGACTGTGGGATATCCATCGGTAAGACTATGCCAAGTCTGTGAGATATAGGGATTGTACATCCAAGGGTTAATTCTTAAATGGAGGGAGTTTTGCTAATAGACCTCCCTGTGGGCGGGGTGACCTGTGACCCTCTAGCACATGCTCTTTCTACCTCTCTGTGTATGTGTATATATTCTGACAAGCTGCATAGTGAGGGAGCAGTGCAGACCACCGGGGCTCTGAGGAAAGGGTACGCCCCCGAAACGCGTAAGCCTAGCCTGATTATCGGTCAGATACTTTTGTGGACTGAAGCAACCGTCCTGTTCTGCTGGCGCTGTTGGACTGTCTTTCAAGGCTTGTTTTTAACTCATTTTGTGAGTATAACTATTGATTTTAGTATTTTAATAAAAATTGTGTAACAGTATCACACTAGGTCGGTGCGCCCTCCATTCTTTTTTCTTTTTTGGTGAAGTGGTTAACATCAGGGGTGATAAAATGGTTAAAAAGAGAAGTAAAGGATCCCCCAATTATACTTACCCAGATGGATGCTGCATCTGTCCCCTGGCGCCTCTGCACTGAGAACCGAGTGATCAAACATCGCCGATTACTTGGTTCCGACAGCTCCCCGAGAAGAGAGCTGCTAACTGTCAGTCACAGCTCTCTGCTCTCTGCTATCCCTCCTCCTCGCTCACTGGAGCGCTGAGCTGATAAGGGGCTAGGAATGGCCAGCTCAGACTCTTAGTGGCTCGCTGAGAAAGGTGTCAGTCCACCTTGGGGATCCAGACTTGATTGTCAGGATGACTCAGCGCCTAGACCGATTCCTGTAACATCCTCAGAGAGTGGACTTTAGCCCGCTCTCTGCTGAAAACGGGTCACAGGAGTGCAAAACTAATTGTACTCCTGTGACCCATAGAATTACAGCCAAATGACTATACTTCTCCTTTAAGTGTGTCCCTAGGAGGTGCTTGCTAACTGTGTAGGGCAGGGGTGTCAAACTGGTGGCCCTCCAGCTGTTGCAAAACTACAAGTCCCATGAGGCATTGCAAGGCTAACAGTTACAAACATGACTCCCGCAGACAGAGGCATGATGGGACTTGTAGTTTCGGAACAGCTGGAGGGCCGCCAGTTTGACACCCCTGGTGTAGGGGATGGACTGACTGGGGGAACACGGAGATCCATCCTTCTGCTTAGCAGGAACAGAAGTGCTCTGCATGGCCGATCCTAGGCAGGGTGCACAGGGTGCATTGCACCCAGGCGCCTGCAGAGGTGGGGGCGCCGAACATCTAACAGAAGCCCTTTCTGTGTCCATCAGAGAGACTCCTCCAGGTCCCAATGAAGTACTCTGCTTCTCTTCCTGTATTTTGTTTATTGTTAAGAGATCATGTAAGGATCCCAGGTTAATGAAGACGTTGTGGGGAAGCAGCTCTGTGGTTGAGTTATTGCCATAGAAACATTTGTATAGGGGAGGAGTTCGTAAAATGACGACGCCCATGTGGGGGTGCCAGCAATATTTCTGCACCCAGGCGCCTGTGACTCTAGGATCGGCCCTGCAGCTCTGTGTTCTCCCCTGTCAGAACGGCGATCTGCCTTGTTTACATAGGCAGATCGCCAGTCTGCCTCTTCAGAGAACGATGGTGGATCCGCTGATTGGTTCCCACCCTTCCAATGGGCAAGCGCCCCCAGTATCCATTGCATGAAATTACGTACAGGTACATAATTTTGCACAATAGAGCAGTAGACAATCTTTAAGTGCTTAAAGTAGAAGTAAGTGGATAGCGTAAAGGAGGGTTATTATAACCCCCGTTAGTTTTGGTTGTTTTTTTTGCCATTTATGTCCCATTGCGTAGATTTCCCTTCACTTCCTGCCCCATAGCCAAAACAGGAAGTAATAGGAAATCACTGCAAATTATGGGGAATACCTTGGGGACCCCCCCAGGTCATCAGAATTAGTGTCCCCATAGGAAGATTTCTGGGACAACCCCCAAAATTTGGGATTTTACTTTCAATAATAAATGGTAAAAAAGACAAATAGAGTGGGTGACTCTACCTAATGGGGGGACAGACAGCAATAAAAAGTGTCCTAATCCCTCTCCACTCTATACAAAAAAAAAAGTTTTGCCTTTTGCTTCTTTTTTGAACGGAATGGAGTGTTTCACAAGGTGGGGGTTCACATATACCGTATTTATCGGCGTATACCGCGCACTTTTTTGCCCTGAAAATCAGGGCAAAATCGTGGGTGCGCGGTATACGCCGATAGCCGCTTTCCCGCGCTGAGTTTCAAATACTGCGCCGGCATATACCGAGCGCAGTACACTCGGGTATAGTCAGGTAGACTCGGCTCCTCTCGCGCTGACGTCCTGGACGTACGCGCGAGAGTAGCCGAGCCTGCCCGACTATTCACGAGTGTACTGCGCCTGCATATACCGAGTGCAGTACACTCGTGTATAGTCGGGCAGGCTCGGCTCCTTTCGTGCTCACGTCCTGTACGTCCAGGACGTCAGCGCGAGAGGAGCCGAGTCTGCCCGACTATACCCGAGTGTACTGCGCTCGGTATATGCCGGCGGAGTATTTGAAACTCGGCGCGGGAAAGCGAGGAGGACACCGCGAGGACGCCGCTGGACCCGCCGAAGAGGACACCCGAAGCCGCAGACAGACGCCGGACCGGACGAAGGGGACACCCGAAGCCGCCGATGGACGCCACGCAAGACACCAAAACTGTAAGTAAACGTTTTTTCCACAGGAATGGTGGCAACTTTAGGGGTGCGCGCTATACGCGGGAGCGCGCTATACCCCGATAAATACGGTACTTTATATACACTATATATGCTCCAACCTGGAGACTCTCACAGATTAGAGATGAGGCCGCACTACACAGAGGCCAGGCAGTGCGGCCTCCACAAATATTTGCATGTTTTTATGCAAATTGGTAGACAGCGCGATTTGTTTTTGTTGTTTGTTTTCCGCTGGGCAGCCAAGTGTTCTGGGAAAAGCAAATCCCTTCCATTAGCACCTTACTTCAAAATCAAATTATAATCTGGGGCCATTTAGTATGCTGGACCTTTCTCTGATGCGCTGCAACATAATCCATCGATTCCGTTCTTTTACGGGCGAGCGTGAGCTGACGACCTGGTTCCAGGTATCGTGATGGTTCCTGTAAGGACTGCGCAGGAGCAATCCTTGCCGACGGAAATCTCCGAACCTCGGCCGGCATCCAGGGCGACGTGGAATTTGAGGAAAGTGGCCAGTCGGCCTCACGTCCTCGCTGCGCTCGCTCGGCCTCCTGGCTCTTTTTTTGTCATCCTCCAATCCACGGGGATGTTAAGTAATGAGCCTGGATGCCGGCCAAAGTTCGGAGATTTCCGTCGGCAAGGATTGCGCCTGCGCAGTCCTTACAGGAACCATCCCGATAGGAGAACCATACCGACAAGTCCACGGTACTTTCGGTCAAGTAATCGCCAATACCAAGTACTGAGTCGGCAGAAAGTAAAAAAAATTTTTCCCCAAAATATTTTATTTTATTTATAGCGCAAAAAGTAAAAACCGCAGAGGTGATCAAATACAACCAAAAGGGGAAACAAGGGATGACCGTGCAATTGTCAGTTCAATGAATGCAGTGCCGGATTGCAAACAATGGCCTGGTCATGAAGGGGGGTAAATCATCCGGAGGGCAAGTGGTTAATTTTTTTTAGCACAACTTACATGTTAAAAAGTATATAAATAATAAATCTTGCATATCAAATCCAAAACCATGGCCGCTTGTGGTGCTTACAGGGCTGGAGGAGATTTAGAAAGTTGCGGGGTGTACCAACATGGCCTCCGCCACCTTTCTACTGTTGGCATCCAGCTTCTTTATAGATGTACCATCCAAACTGCATCAAAGATATCAATATAGTATATTTATTTGTATATGCTCACTTTATTGCTATAATTACTCTGAATTTCAAAACGTAGCCGGGTGCAATAAGATGTCCGTATGGGTGCTTTATCAGAATACCTCTACCGGTCAGTGGCCAATAGAAGGCACAGCAGTGCCGCCCACTTTCTCTCCTATGTTGCTCTATCACCAATAGATAGATTCATGCAATGCAGGGGTGTTTTTGAAAGCATCCGATTAGAGCCACTGGTCAAGTGTCGGGCGGGGGGGGGGGGGGGCACACTGGCCGCGCCTCTTGGGGCACACTGGCCGCGCCTCATGGGGCACACTGGCCGCGCCTCATGGGGCACACTGGCCGCGCCTCATGGGGCACACTGGCCGCGCTTGATGTTTTTTTTTTTTTCAGTTTGTTTGCACCCCCCAAAAATTTGGAGCACCAGCCACCACTGCTACCCATCAGATCATAAAGTGTGTGGAACACATCACGCATGCACAATATTTTTTGGGTCGGAATGTCCCTTCCGTTTCACAATCTGATGGGTAGCAGAAATCCGATAGAACCCGGGGACCCCTGGGGGTATAGGGCGGAAGTGATGTCAGCTTGGGTGGCAGACCACCTATGCATCTCCTCCAGCCCTGTGAGCACCACATGAGAGTTGTGATAACAATTTTTAATAAACTGTGTGCCCATTGCTGCCCTTCTTAGATGGCGTTTCCCTTTTTTTTCTTTACTGGGATCACACAGGGGCGCAGGGGAAAACACCAGTCGGACAGGAATCGCACCACGTTCTTGTTCAAACTGCATGAAAATTCTCTGCAGTGCGATTTGAGCCCTTTCATTTTTTATAATATCAGTTTCGGGCATCGCCAGCATTTGCACAAGTACTTGGTATTGGCACCGAAACCAGTACCGGTATTGGTGCAACCCTACCACCGGTGTTTACATTTGGTGTTTTTGCATTCTACCCGTGCTGCAAAATGCAGGAGAATGCACAACGTTGCATAATGGGTGCACAAGGCCAATCGGAAATTTGCCAGCTCTGATTTTCTCAATGGAAAAAAATAATAATCCCGACTTGATAAGCTCATGTGTAATCTGGCCTGAAGTACGATAGGACATTTATTTACTGGGCGGTTTAAAAAATTCTGACAACTCCCTACTTCGCCCAACACCATCGGAAAATATTTCACTAAGTACATATCAGCTGCCCGTAGTTCCTGCTAATCTGCAAATACAATTCCCCTTTTTTACATTTCTTAAATGACTCGGCACACACCTCCCTCCTGCATGACAATATCTAATTGTACATCGTCTGGAGAAAAGAGCCGAGCTCAGCCAGTATGCTCAGATACGGGTCATTACAGACATTGGCGGGTGCCGCGTTTTTCCATCCAGGTAAAACCATAAGGGCTCATTTCCACTGGCGTTTTTACAGCCACTTTTCTGAGCGTTTTTTGCAGCTTAAAAACGCCTGTCCATATTAGTCTATGGCCTCATGCCCACCATGACGTTTTTGAGCTGTAGATGGATAAGCTGCAAAAAAAAAAAAAAACGCGGGACCAGTGCGTTCTGAAGCTCCAGCAATAGAGCTGTAAAAACGCCAGGCATTAAAAAACGCGCATAAAATGCGCAAAAACTCGCACAAACGCTCAAAAACGTGGCCGCGGCGTTTTTAAAGCTCCAAAAAATATATATATATATATATATATATTTTTTTTTTCTAAAATAAACATGGACAGGCGTTTTTAAGCTGTAAAAAACGTGGCTGTAAAAACGCCAGTAGAAATGAAGCCTTAACATTCACAGTGCAGTTAAAATGATTGTATACCCGCGATTAGTTTTTATTTTTTTCACCTGAAAGGCAAAAGCCATAATGAGCTAGTATGCACTGCAGTGAAATACTTACCTCGGAACGAGGTGAAGAGAACTTACCTGGTCCACGCCGTGCGAGAGGTCATCTTGACTTGCCGTGTCTTCCGGGTATCGCCGCTCCAGCACTGTGATTGGCTGGAGCGGTGATGTCGTCACTAGACTCTGCCTATGGCAAAAGCCAACGCTGTAGAGGAAGCATCGGTTTATGGGGCTCTGCTCCGCAGCCACTTTCTTCCTTCTTACTACCAGCTTCATTCACAACACTGGTGCTGTGTATAACGGGTCGCAACCTGCGATCTGGGTTTGCCAACCCACCATTCCAGAGCAGCCACATCAGAGGGCTCCACGGGCCACATGTGGCCCCCGGGGCCACTGGTTGGCCACCCCTGTCCTAAAGTGGTAGTAAAGAGTTTACTACCACTTTAAGTGATGAGCGGTTTCATAATGAGACACATAGGGAAGACGTTCTTGGATGACTAAAGAGCATCCCAAACTGGGGGGGGCTGCAGTCTTGCATAAAGTACCCCAAAAAATATATATATACACAGTAGTAAAACATTGGTTTGAGAGCGTTTTGCAAGACAAGCAACATTTTTAAATACATTTTGACTTGATATACAAGCAATGCCTTGATATAAGAGTAGCGTCCCAGACGACGTCATTGTATGACGAAACGTACGCCGGGAAAGGAGACGTGCTGACGTGGGGCGTTCGTGAGAGCCGGCCGGCTTTACTTTTATCCTATGTTTTTAAGAAGAACATATATTGTAAGTGTAATTTTTAATATTAAACATATCTTATCCTACGGTACATCACTATTGTGAGCCTTGTTTATCCCCACCATTGGTATCAGAAAGAGTAGTGTCCCATTATTTGGAAGAATAGTGTCCCATCATTGGTATCAGTGTGAGATCATCATTAGTATCAGCAGAAGGAATCATCATTGGTATCAGTGAAAAAAAGAAATAAATGCCCCATTGTTGGTGTCGGTAGGCAGAATACATCCCCATCATTGGGGTGAGTAGGAGGAATTGCACCCCGTCATTGATGTCTGTGGCAGGAATTATGCCCCATTGTTGCTGTTAGTGGGAGGAATAGTGTCCCAAGTACCAGATAAAGGCAAGCATAAGGCAGCAGTTTGGAGTTTACTGCTTTAAATATTAACTTTAACCCCCCTCATTAAGTTTTTTTTTTCATCCCCTTTTACATTGACTGCTAGTTGTCTTAAAAAAAAAAACATGCTTACATGGCCAGCGAATCTGCTGCACCCCACGCCACCATCTTCTAGACCAGTGATGTCCAAACTGCAGCCCGTGTGGCCAAATGCCCTTTGACTGCATTTATCCAGTCCTTAGGGATTCCTACAACCGATATAAAACACTTTTTCTCCTACTGATAGAAATGTTGAAACATTTTTTTCTTTCACGGACAATAATAATTGGGCTCTATTCCTTCCGCCGACACCAATGATGGGGCACTATTCCTCCCACTGACACCATTGATGGGGCACCATTCCTCCCACTGACGCCAATGATGGGGCAATATTTTTTTCACTGACCTCAACAATAGGGCATTATTCCTATCACTAAGACCCATTATGGGGCACAATTCCTTCATCCAACTCCCACAGATCACAGAAAAGTGAGACGCATGTGGCCTTCTCCCATGATGCAATGCCGCAATTGGCCGCTAAACCTGAACACTTTTTGCAAGTTCCAATGCCAGCTATCACTGAGTATTTTACTGTATCTTGTATGAGTTGTGGGAGAATGCTATGAAGGTAAGTATAACTGGGCGCCAGAGGTGTGCATTACAGAGACCCTGTTATTTTTTTCCCTGTGAATGGTGTCTTGCATATCGGTCATGCCCATTATATTATCTGTTATCAGAATGGGAGTTGCACTTTACATTTCTTGACTGCAGAGATTACGGCAGAGCACTCCAGTGTTCTCAGACGCTATCAGCGCAGCTTGGCCTCTGTGGCTGGGAAGGGACTATTTTTATTCCAATGGATATCATTCTGTGACTTTGATCTGTCTTCTTAGGCCGTGTACACACGATCGAATTTATCTGCTGAAAACGGTCCGACGGAGCGTTTCAGCAGACAAATTCGATCGTGTGTATGGGCGAGCAGACAGGTTTTTCCAGCAGACAAATTTTAAAGCATGCTTTAAAATCTGTCTGCTGGGAACCCGTCCGTCCGACATGTCCGCTGGTTAGTACACTAACCAGCGGACATATCTGTCCGCACATGTATCGAATGGATTAGACGCATGCGTGGAAGTATTTTACTTCCTGGTTCGGTGACGTGGCGGCGTCAACGTCACCGCCACGTCACCGCACTGTCTGCCGGCGGGGATTTTGGTTTGATCGTGTTTACACGATCAAACCAAAATATCCCAGGAGACAAATCTGATCAAAACGGTCTGTCAGACCAATTTGATCGGATTTATTTAGTCGTGTCAGTCAGTCAGGGGAGCCTCCAAATATGGATCAGCCAAATGTCGGACTAAACACAACCTGTATACATGTATGGAAGGGGTGAAAAATCAAGAGAAAATGCTCGATTTCACAGAGGAGTTCAGTCATTCCCAACAATTGCCAATAAACATTCTCTACATCAAGGTGTCCACGGATAGTTATTTTCTCCATAAAGATGGCTTACAGCATAACAATCAATGTGACCAACTATCATACAGATCATAGATGCTGCACAGGCCCATATATAAAAGGAAAAAACAAAAAAGGGAAAAAATAAATCACCTCCATTTAAGAGCTCTTGCACATGGGGCAGCAGAGCCTGTTCAGCCTAATGCAGCCATGTTACTTCTGCCCAGTCATCCCAGGTGCAAACAACCTGTCAATAATATGAATGGCTGTGCGCCGATGCACAGCGGAGAACAGCATACGGACGTTTGCAAAAAAAATACAACATGTTCTTGAACATGCACTCGACATCTTCAAAAGGCCAGTATGACACCATTAAAGTGGAACTAAAGTCAGGGATACTCACCTATTCTCCAACATTCTGCTGCTTGCAACATTGCTTGCTGCTTTCTTCCTTCAGAATGCCGGTCTTTGGCCATTTTGAGGCCAATGCAGGAAGACATCACTTTTGTGGATTCATTCATTCCAGCACACTGGCACTGTACAGGAAATGGAAACAGAACTGCACATGCGGAGGTCCGTGTACATTTTGAAGAAGACTGCAAACAGACCGGTAAGGAGATTTTATTGCAGAAAAAGAACCTGTCTGATGACAATTTTTATTTTCAGTCTATGGCACTAGTTTGTATGTATATATACCGGGGTGAAAACCCCAGTACCCTATAATGACGGACATTAAACGGCCACAGAGAGAAGACTTGTTAAGTAAAATGACACAATTTTTTAAACAAATTTAAAAAAAAAGAAAGAAAACCCCACCAAAATGGGAGGAATTGGTACATAGTAAATACACAATATAAAAGCAATGTATATAGTTGGAACAATACAATTCATACCATGATGTGGTCTGTTGTTGCCTGTACGGTCAACATTTTGCCACCAATTTGGCTTCTTCAGGACCCAGAGAAGACCACTTCTGGCCAGACTTCTCCGGACAGTAGATAGGTGTACCAGGGTCCAAATGGTTTCCTCCAGGTCCATGCTGATGGCACTGCTGAACTCTTCCGATGTCAAATAGTTGATTTTAGAGATACCTAGAACACAGTAATAGTGACAAATATATATACTGCTCGGTATAATACATATTTGTCACCAATATTGTGTTGTTCTAGGTAACTAAAATCCACTATGGGCCAGATTCAGGTAGAGTTAGGCTGGAGTATCTATGATACTCCAGCCTGTCACTTTAAGCCGGCGTTTCTGTTTTCTGTAACCAGAAAACAAGAAACGCCGGGTTGGAGTTCCGATACTATCAGCGCAATTGAATTTCGCTATCGTTTTGCAACTTTAATTTAAAAATGGCGCCGGGGGCGTTCCCGCTGATTTACGATGAAAAAATATGTTAATCAGCGGGAATCGGCAATTCACGATCGTATTCGGGCGCGACGCAGTGACTTTCCGACGTTTCCGGAAGCGATACGCGGCGTAAAGATAAAGCAGCCCCCTAGTGGAGTATCCTATGTTAAGTATAGGCGTCGTCATCGCGTCGGAAAAAAAACAAATCGCGTCGCTTGCGTAAACTTTTCATGAATGGGGATGTGACGTCATTGACGTTCACCGACAGAATTTGGAGCATGCGCACTGGGATGCATTGACACTCGACGCATGCGCAGTACGTTCGCCGCGGGATCGCGCTTAGTTTAAATACACGCCCCGTACCCGCCCAATTTGAATTCCGCCGGCTCATTTGCGATGCGCTGCCGCAACTTTAGGAGCAAGTGCTTCGTGAATGACAGCACTTGCTCCTAAAATTTGGCCAGAGTAACGTAAATGAGAAACGTTACTCCAGAGCAAAGATGCTCCAATCTACCTGAATCTGGCCCTATATGTCTGGGTCCTGAAGAAGCCAAATTGGTGACGAAACGTTGACCATACAGACAACATTAGACCACATCATGGTATGAATTGTATCATTCCAACTATATACATTGATTTTATATTTTGTATTTTCTTTGTACCAATTCCTCCCCTTTGGTGGGGTATTTTTTTTCCAAATATTTTAAATATGTTTAATAAAATTGTGTAATTTTACTTAACAAGTCTGTGGCCGTTCTTGTCCTTCATTGTAAGGTACTGGGGGTTTTCACCCTGGTATTTACCTAATATTTTTGTCTTGATTCCCGGAGAAAAGAAACTAGATGCTTTGGAATGAGCACAAGCCAGTTCACACATAGATTATGTCATGGAACATTTTAGCACCCATGTTTATTACTATAACTGTTATAATGCACACAATAATTTTTTATGGATACTCCCGTAAGAAGGTTTTTAAATGAATTATCACTGTTGTAAACACATATAATATTATTTTATGGATACTCTTAAGAAGGTTTATAAATGAATCACTTTGATCCGACCAATTCTATTTCTGTTTATGGCAAACAAGTAAAACTGGTTCAAGCTGTTTCTACAAGAGAATGTTTCCATAGGTTCACAATAGTATTTATCGGCTCAGTAAGGCTAGAAGTGCAAACAGCTCGGGGACGGAGATAGACACAAAGGACTTTTGGAAACGATCCTGTATACACACGGTTATTGTGTAACTGGATGCCGCCACTTGGGGTGACACTATTCAGAGTTAAATACCAGGACAGGTCAGGCAGAAGGGAGGCATTTGTCATTACAGTGATAAAAGAATGGAAAAATAAATATATGAACATTGTGACAAGGGTCACAAGCGTGTCAGCCAGCCATATACCAACCGACTTTCCATACCAATGCAGCAGAGTCAATAACTGTTAATAATAGACTTCAGTAGCATTTAAAGTGACACTAAACTCTGGTTTCAAGAAACAAAAGCTGTCCATTCTTAATAGGGTTGTCCCGATACCACTTTTTTAGGACTGAGTACAAGTACCGATACTTTTTTTCAAGTACTCGCCGATACCGAATACCGATTATTTTTTTAAATGTGTCCCCAAATGCAGCCATGTCCCCCACATATATCCAGCCATGTCCCTCGCATATGCAGCCATGTCCCCCCAGCCATGTCCCCCACATATGCAGCCATGTCCCCCACATATGCAGCCATGTCCCCCACATATGCAGCCATGTCCCTCCAGCCATGTCCCCCACATATGCAGCCATGTCCCTCCAGCCATGCCCCCCACATATGCAGCCATTCCCCCCCTGCCATGTCCCCCACATATGCAGCCATTTCCCCCCTGCCATGTCCCCCACATATGCAGCCATGTCCCTCCAGCCATGTCCCCCACATATGCAGCCATGTCCCTCCAGCCATGTCCCCCACATATGCAGCCATGTCCCTCCAGCCATGTCCCCCACATATGCAGCCATGTCCCTCCAGCCATGTCCCCCACATATGCAGCCATTTCCCCCCAGCCATGTCCCCCACATATGCAGCCATGTCCCTCCAGCCATGTCCCCCACAATACGGGACAAGTATTCTATTCAGGTATCGGGGGTATTTGCGGGAGTACAAGTACTCCCGCAAATACTCGGTATCGGTCCCGATACCGATACTGGTATCGGTATCGGGACAACCCTAATTCTTAACTCAGAAAAGTTCCTTCTTTTGCTCTCAGCCTCTTCCAAATCTCTAAATTGCTTTACAGCTGGGCACATGATGCCCCCCCGCTCGCCCCCGAGTCCTGTGCACGTGCCCGGCGGGCACGATCGCCACCGGGCACATGCGATCGCTCGTTACAGAGCAAGGACCGGGAGCTATGTGTTCAGAGCAGTTCAGCAGCTTGGCGTGGGACCCAGTAGCTAGAAGGAATCATAGCAGTATCTACTACCATGATTAACAGCTTCCATGGGCAAGCCACAGGTATGGCACATACTATGGGTACGGAAAGTATTCAGACCCCCTTAAATTTTTCATTCTTTGTTATATTGCAGCCATTTGCTAAAATCATTTAACGTTTATTGACAGAAAAATATAGGGTGCTGTGTCAATGTTGTTGACATTTTTGTAGATTTATTAAAAACGAAAAACTGAAATATCACATGGTCCTAAAGCCTCGTACACACACTTGGATTCCTCGGCGAGAACCAGCAAGAAAACTGCTGCCTGTGTACGATGCTTTTAGGTTTCTCATCTGGAAATCGGGCCAGAATCTCGACGAGAAAAATAGAGATCCCGCTCTCTATTTTCTCGTCGAGATTCATCGGCCTGTTTCCCGACGAGAAACCCGAGAGTGAGTATACTTACCTGTCGCTGCCTGCGCGGTAGCTTCCACGGCACAGGTAGGGTGAAGGCAAGATGGCGGCGACGGCATCGAATGCGACGAGTGCATGCTCGTTGTACGCAATGTCATCACCGCATTCTTAGCTTTCTTTTTGAAAGGAAGGTGTGTTCACTCGGGCGGCAAGAGATTCTTGCCAAGAATCTTGTCAGGAAAAACAACGTTTTTTTCCCCACCGACGAGATTCTGGCCTGTGTGTACGAGGCTTAAGTATTCAGACCCTTTGCTTAGTATTTAGTAGAAGCCCACTTTTGATCTTATACAGCCATGAGTCTTTTTGGGAAAGATGCAACAAGTTTTTTACACCTGGATTTGGAGATCCTCTGCCATTCCTCCTTGTAGATCCTCTCCAGTTCTGTCAGGTTGGACGGTAAACGTTGGTGGACAGCCATTTTTAGGTCTCTCCAGAGACGCTCAATTGGGTTTAAGTCAGGGCTCTGGCTGTGCCATTCAAGCACAGTCACAGAGTTGCTGTGAAGGCACTCCTTTGTTATATTAGATGTGTGCTTGGGGTCATTGTCTTGTTGGAAGGTAAAACTCTGGCCCAGTCTGAGGTCCTGAGCACTTTGGAGAAGGTTTTTGTCCAGGATATCCCTGTACTTGGCAGCATTCATCTTTCACTCGATTGCAACCAGTCATCCTGTCCCTGCAGCTGAAAAACACTCCCACAGCATGATGCTGCCACCACCATGCTTCACTGTTGGGACTGTATTTGACAGGTGATGAGCAGTGCCAAGTTTTCTCCAAACATACCGCTTAGAATTAAGGCCAAAAAGTTCTATCTTGGTCTCATCAGACCAGAGAATCATCTTGGAGTCCTTCAGGTGTTTTTTTTGCAAACTCCATGCATGCTTTCATGTGTCTTGCACTGAGGAGAGGCTTCCGTTGGGCCACTCTGCATAGAGCCCGACTGGTGGAGGGCTGCAGTGGGGGTTAACTTTCTACAACTTTCTCCCATCTCCCGACTGCATCTCTGGAGCTCAGCCACAGTGATCTTTGGGTTCTTCTTTACCTCCTTCACCAAGGTTCTTCTGGCTCTTCAGTTCGGCCGAACGGCCAGCTCTAGGAAGGGTTTTGGTCGTCCCAAACGTCTTCCATTTAAGGATTTTGGAGGCCACTGTGCTCTTAGGAACCTTAAGTGCAGCAGAAATGTTTTTGTAACCTTGGCCAGATCTCTATCTTGCCACAATTCTGTCTCTGAGCTCCTCCGGGGGTTCCTTTGACCTCATGATTCTCATTTGCTCCGACATGCACTGAGAGCTGTAAGGTCTTATATAGACAGGTGTGTGGCTTTCCTAATTAAGTCCAATCAGTATCATCAAACACAGCTGGACTCAAATGAAGGTGTAGAACAGGGATATGCAATTAGCGGACCTCCAGCTGTTGCAAAACTACAAGTCCCATCATGCCTCTGCCTCCGGGTATCATGCTTGTGACTGTCACAGTCTTGCTATGCCACATGGGATTTGTAGTTCTGCAACAGCTGGAGGTCCGCTAATTGCATATCCCTGGTGTAGAACAAACTCAAGGACGATCAACAGCACCAAGTTAAATATATGAGTGTCACAGAAAAGGGTCTGAATACTTAGGACCATGTGATATTTCAGTTTTTCTTTTTTAATAAATCTGCAAAAATGTCAACAATTCTGTGTTTTTCTGTCATTATATGGTGCTGTGTGTACATTAAGGAGGAAAAAAAATAACTAGATTTGAGCAAATGGCTGCAATATAACATAGTGAAAAATTTAAGGGTGTCTGAATACTTTCTGTACCCACTGTACATACCTACATTCATCCAAGGCTTAGGTTTTAATCTTTGAATGCCCAGAACTATGGTACACGTAAGTACCACGTCAAGCACACAAATGCGCCTGTTGATCCTGCCAACCAAGTCTGGAGAATCCCATTTCCTTTGATCAGCCAACACCAGCCCTCACTTCAAAAATCAGGGCTGCATCATTACCAAAAATTCTAGCTTATCAATGCGAGACCACGGTCTAACCTGTACCCTCGCTTGAGACTGCAGAATTATCAGCAACTCACGCGCAAGGGTCAGCTTATTAACATATTGCGCTAGTGATCATGAGAACGGTAGTCCATGCAGCACATTACTAATTATTGACATGTACAGGCATACCCCGCTTTAAGTACACTCACTTTACATACACTCGCGAGTAAGGACATACCTGCGAGTGTATGTAAAGTGCCTTACAAGTACTGTACAGACGTTTTTGCAGCCTCAGTAGAAGGAGCTGAAGCTCAGAGAGCATACCCCACCCTGTTCCAGTGTGCCCCTGACACCCCCACTACAGCCTCTGAGACCTGAACTACAGCTTTTGACACCCCCACTACAGTCCCTGACCCCCCACTGCACCCTAGAAGTGAAAAAAGGTATTGTTTCACTTTAAGTACATTTTCGTTTTACATACATGCTCTGGTCCCGTTGTGTACTTAAAAGTGGGGTATGCCTGTAAACCCTGGATAGACCCTCCCATGCGGTATTCACTGAGACAAATGAGAAAGACTCTGTAAAGGCCACTATAATGGCTTTGTGAGAAGTATATAACTTTTTTTTTTGAATGAATGGCGCAGGTCACCGATGCCCAACCTGTGGCCTTTTAGCAATTGTTGTGTGGCCCTTTGACCCCAGTGGTCCATAATAAGAGAGAGCAAGCAGTGATTTGTAAAGGTCTGTAAAGGAAATAATCTCTTGTAACCTATTTAAAGTCTCTGTCTCTCTCTTGTTGTATGGCCATGGTTTCTAAATACGACCATAGATAATGTGATTTTCTTTCCTGCAACCAAAGGGTTTTGCGGTAATCAGTCGCATTATTATACGGTACCACTGGCAATCGCATGTAAAAATATGAAAAAATAAATAAATCAAAGTGTTGCGCTCCAAAACATAAAGTGCTACAGTAACTGACAATATATGTTGATTCAGTAAAAACTGGCCGATAATAGTATATAAAATTGAAAATGCTTCAAGAGAATAAAGGTAGAGCGGTGGAAATTAAAGATTAATTCCTCGATTAATCGTTAATTTTTTTGATCGATCAAAATTCTTTTGATCGGTACTAGTGGTGCAACAGATCTTAAATGATCCGTGATCTGAACGAGTCACATGCGGATCGGCACACCACATGTTTTCCGCTAAGCTCCGCTACTGCCTCGGCCATAGGAAAGGCCCCAGCTTCGGCCTAGCTCCCGGAGTGGCGGCCATCTTGGTCCACCCAGCGGCGGCCTAGGTGAGGCTAGAGCGGCACGCTGACGTCATC
Source organism: Rana kukunoris (assembly GCA_029574335.1). Taxonomy (NCBI): domain Eukaryota; kingdom Metazoa; phylum Chordata; class Amphibia; order Anura; family Ranidae; genus Rana; species Rana kukunoris. The sequence goes on along the minus strand of CM056050.1, from coordinate 581,782,145 downwards.
ACCCGGCCTCAACTGCTAATGTTCGGCCGGCTTCTCTGGTAAGACTAAGCAAGCACTAATCTTCCTATACAGTGGGGGAGATGTAGACCATATTACAGAGGGGAGAAGTCTGTGGGTATTACAGTGGGGACAATAGATGGCGGTGATCCGAAAAATGTATGTACGATATAATTAATCGATAAAAAAAAAAAAATCAAACACGAAAATTTTAATCAGTAACAGCCCTAAATAAAAGTATAAAATGGTGATCAATTACAGTGCAGTAAATACTAAATACCATGTACCATATCAAAACAGAATGAATAAATATAATATATATATATATATATATATATATATATATATATATATATATATATATATATATATACACACACACACACACACACACACACATGCATAAAAGGTTATGTCAAACTTCAAGAAAAGTCCATGTAAATGAAAGTGTAAATAATCACAGTCCGGGAACTGGCGTAATCATCCAACCATAGAGAAGTGCAATGTGCAAACCATAAAGGTGCTAACTGGCATTCAACAAGTGGCACTGTGACTTATGTGCTTGTGGATCTTCGGTGCAAAATGACACCCGCAGGTTGCCAACCTTTTACCTTACTGCTGCAAGGTAAGCAGCATCAAAGAAAACAGGGGGGTAGATGGTCACTATGGGGGGGAAGAGGGGGGGTCTCCTATCCATTCCTCCTGGGGGGTTCGGAGTGTATGCAGAGCCTAGCTGATGATGCCTTTCTCCAAGACCAGGTAAGAATGCCAGGCCCCACTCAGGGTATGTCAAAACTGGTTATGAATGGAGAATGCAAGAAAGGGGCTCTATGGTGTAGTACGTTTTGTAAAAGTATTTGCGCTTAATTAAACAAAAGGTGGTCAGGCACTTACATTAAAAATAGAGGAAATTATGCAGTGTATCCCAACAAGTGGCGAGCTTGCGATAGACGTCACTTCCGGTGTCCGTTTTGTCCTACATGTATCGTCTCCGTCACGTGACTTCATCGGGGAATCATATTTTTACCATAATGTAAAAATATGGCATGCTGGTTGTAGATGGATCGACCTGGGTAAAATCAGCCTGCCCTTAGATGATTCGGGTGAGATTTCGGACCATTTGTGACTGGCTTTACAATTTAACACTACATACCCCGTCAGCGAGCCATGCAGGAGTCACCACTCCAAGCCTCCATTACTGCAAAGCCAATCAGGTGCCAGCCCAATGAGCCCCGCCCTCACACCATTGCTTCTGGGAGTTTCCCATATCTCTGCTCTGTTCCCCTTTTCCATTCCCTCATCACCAAGAAAACAATTGGTAACACACTACGCGCCGTGAAGGACTGAAATCCTGCAGGGCCCGCAAGGTCCCCCTTACTAAAGAAAGCACATGTACAGGCACGTCTAAAGTTTGCCAACGAGCATCTGAATAATTCAGAGGGAACTGGGTGAGTGTTGTGGTCAGATGAAACCAAAATCGAGCTCTTCAGCATCAACTCAACTTGCCATGTTTGGAGGAGGAGGAGGAATTCTGCCTATGACCCCAAGAACACCATCCCCACTATCAGTCATGGAGGTGGAAACATTAGGCTTTGGGGGTGTTTTTCTGCTAAGGGGAAAGCAAAACTTCACTGCATCAAAGGGACTATGGACGGGGCCATGCACCGTCAAATCTTGGGTGAGAACCTCCTTCCCTTAGCCAGGGAGAGGATCTGCAAAGAGGAGTGGGACAAATTCCCTTCGGAGATTTGTGAAAACCTGGTGGCCAACTACAAGAAATGTCTGACCTCTGACTGCCAACAAGGGTTTTGCCACCAAGTACTAATTCATGTTTTGCGAAGGGGCCAAATACTTATTTCACTCACTAAAATGCAAATCAATTTTTTTTTAAATGCGTTGTTCTGGATACTTTTGTTGTTATTCGGTCTCTCACTGTTAAAACTAACTGATTCCTTTTCAAAATGATTAAAAATAGATAAAAATCAATCATATAATGTGCCTGAAGGTTAGTTTCACTTTTGAACTGGCTTCATGTTTCTGTGAAGTAGAAATAGAGACACAGAACAAAAACAAACAAATCCAGGGCAGTGTTTTGTTTTTTAAATGAATCTGATTGGTTCTGGGAAGTTTTAGACACACAGTAATGACAGCTTGGACCACAGTGAGAAATCTCCCAGCACTGTGGTTATAATGAAACAGACAAGCAGGAAGTGTGGAGATCAGAGCAGGATTACAGCAACTTCAAAGCAAAAAGGAACAATAAGGACATGAAACCAGTACTGCAGTAAGGTAAAGGAAGCTATTTAGCGGAAAAAAAAAAATTCCTTTAGTGATCCTATAGACAGATAATTTGTCAGTGGGCAAACATACAAAATCAGCAGGGGGTCAAATACTCTTTTTCCCTCACTGTAAGTCCCATGCATGTGCACAGTAGTTCATTCATGCCAACCACATACCAAGGTATGCCAAGAACATACACTGAGCTGTCTCTTCTGCAATATGGAGTCTGCATGCTAGAACATTACGTGGCCCACCACTACCATACAGAATGAGAAAAACTTTTGCTTATCTTGTGCGGAAACTAGGGTTGTCCCGATACCGATACCAGTATCGGTATCGGGACCGATTCAGAGTATTTGCGGGAGTACTTGTACTCCCCCAAATACCCCCGATACCAAAATAGAATACTCCCCCCCCCCCCGCCGCCACAATATGGGGCACAGGACATGACATGGCTGCATATGTGGGGGGACATGACATGGCTGCAATATGTGGGGGGACATGGCATGGCTGCAATATGTGGGGGGACATGGCATGGCTGCAATATGTGGGGGGACATGGCATGGCTGCAATATGTGGGGGGACATGGCATGGCTGCAATATGTGGGGGGACATGGCATGGCTGCAATATGTGGGGGGACATGGCATGGCTGCAATATGTGGGGGGACATGGCATGGCTGCAATATGTGGGGGGGACATGGCAATATGTGGGGGGACATGCATGGCTGCATATGTGGGGGGACATGACATGGCTGCATATGTGGGGGGACATGACATGGCTGCATATGTGGGGGGACATGACATGGCTGCATATGTGGGGGGACATGACATGGCTGCATATGTGGGGGGACATGACATGGCTGCATATGTGGGGGGACATGACATGGCTGCATATGTGGGGGGACATGATGGCTGCATGGCTGCATGGCTGCATATGTGGGGGGACATGACATGGCTGCAATATGTGGGGGGACATGACATGGCTGCAATATGTGGGGGGACATGACATGGCTGCAATATGTGGGGGGACATGGCTGCAATATGTGGGGGGACATGGCTGCAATATGTGGGGGGACATGGCTGCAATATGTGGGGGGACATGGCTGCAATATGTGGGGGGACATGGCTGCAATATGTGGGGGGACATGGCTGCAATATGTGGGGGGACATGGCTGCAATATGTGGGGGGACATGGCTGCAATATGTGGGGGGACATGGCTGCAATATGTGGGGGGACATGGCTGCAATATGTGGGGGGACATGGCTGCAATATGTGGGGGGACATGGCTGCAATATGTGGGGGGACATGGCTGCAATATGTGGGGGGACATGGCTGCAATATGTGGGGGGACATGGCTGCAATATGTGGGGGGACATGGCTGCAATATGTGGGGGGACATGGCTGCAATATGTGGGGGGACATGGCTGCAATATGTGGGGGGACATGGCTGCAATATGTGGGGGGACATGGCTGCAATATGTGGGGGGACATGGCTGCAATGGGGGGACATGTGGGGGGACATGGCTGCAATATGTGGGGGGACATGGCTGCAATATGTGGGGGGACATGGCTGCAATATGTGGGGGGACATGGCTGCAATATGTGGGGGGACATGGCTGCATTTGGGGACACGTTTAAAAAAAGTATCGGTATTCGGTATCGGCGACTACTTGAAAAAAAGTATCGGTACTTGTACTCGGTCCTAAAAAAGTGGTATCAGGACAACCCTAGCGGAAACTATAGATGTTCTTTACTTATCTCCCTTTGCTTCAGGCTGAAAGTCTTATGCCGCGTACACACGATCATTTTTCGGCATGAAAAAAAACGTTGTTTTTCAAATACGTCATTTAAAATGATCGTGTGTGGGCTTCACATATTTTTTCAGGTTCTGAAAAATGACAAAAAACTAAGTTCGAACATGCTGCATTTTTAAACGTCGTTTTAAACTATGTCGTTTTTCGGGTTGTAAAAAATGATTGTGTGTGGGCTAATACGACGCTTTAAACCCGCGCATTCTCAGAAGCAAGTTATGAGACGGGAGCGCTCGTTCTGGTAAAACTACCGCTCGTAATGGAGTAAGCACATTCATCACGCTGTAAGACAGAAAAGCGTGAATCGTCTTTTACTAACAAGGAATCGGCTAAAGCAGCCCAAAGGCGAATAGAACTTCCCCTTTAGAGTGCCGACGTACGTGTTGTACGTCACTGCACTTTGTTCATCATTTTTTTTAAACGAGGGTGTGTGGGCAATGTCGTTTTTAATGATGAAGTTGGAAAAACTTTGTTTTTTGGACATGCTGATAAATGATCGTGTGTACGCGCCATTAGTCTATCTAGAGAACATGTGCAGACCACATGAAATAGGTGATCTCATTCCAGATCAAAGTGAATAAGGAACTGAAGAATTCTGATGTCTCCTATGTGTCATTCTGGACAGTGAAGAACAAGGCCAACTAATGTGGGAGCCTTGATCATTCGCTTCTTTGAAGTCAACTACCCAACCCTTAATCCTTCTTCCATGTCCAGGATGGACAATCTTTGGTACACCGGCAGAGTCAAGCAAGGACACCAAAACCGGCTAGTTACAGTACATTCTTGCTTGGGGAATTGACAGATACCCGTTTGATCTCGGAGAAGTCTATTTCCAACCACAGTAATGCCTCAGTTAACACTGCAACTGCAATTAAGGAATAATTACTTCATTGTTTCTTTTTTCCTCTTACGGGAATATTGTGAAGAGAAAATAGACATGGCTTTGTTCTCAGTCATTCCATTTGATGAACATTTACAGTCTAGATGTCGGTAAGTTCATGAGTGACAAAGAAATAAAGTCATGGTAAAAAAACTTGGTTCACTAACTTTCCCGTATATTGATCCTAGGTTAACGCCACGCACACCAACGTAAATGCACTACGATACGCAACATTGTGAATGGGCCCAATAGATGTTCTAAAGTCACTCCATCCATGCCCCAGAGCTGAGTGCTCAGTGATCCAGGACTACAGTCCGTGTCTACGCTGTCCCATCATTGCCTTATTGTGAAAGATGATGTTACGCCGCAAGAATCGTGATCTTTATTCTAAGCAAATAAATTGTGATTCTCATTTTGGTCAGAATCGTGCAGCTCTAGCTTAAACTGCAGGTTTCATTTATTAGTGACAGAGTCACCAACACTGAAGCTGAAAGTTGCTTTAACCACTTAAGGACCGCCTACTGCACAAATACGTCGGCAGAATGGCACGGCTGGGCACATCAACGTATATATACGTTGGTTTAAGTACCCAGCCGTGGGTCACGGCACGCTCCCGTGACCCGGTCCGAAGCTCCGGGACCGCAGGACTCGCGGACCCGATCGCCGCTGCAGTGCGGTGATCCTTCCCTGGAGCCGAAGAACGGGGAGAGACGTGTGTAAACACGGCTTCCCCGTGCTTCACTGTGGCCGCAGCATCAATCGCGTCATCCCTGTTATAGGGGGATGCGATCGATGACGTCACACCTACAGCCACACCCCCCTACAGTTGTAAACACACACACAGGGAACACTCAAAGTCACAGCGCCCCTTGTGGTTAACTCCCAAACTGCAACTGTCATTTTCACAGTAAACAATGCAATTTAAATGCATTTTTTGCCGTGAAAATGACAATTGTCCCAAAAATGTGTCAAAATTGTCCGAAGTGTCCGACATAATGTCGCAGTCACGAAAAAAAAAAAAAAAAAAAAAAACGCTGATCGCCGCGATTAGTAGCAAAAAAAAAAAAAATTATAAAAATGCAATAAAACTATCCCTTATTTTGTAAACACTATAAATTTTGCGAAAACTAACCGATAAACGCTTATTGCGATTTTTTTAATCAAAAATATGTAGAAGAATACGTATCGGCCTAAACTGAGGAAAAAAAATTTTTTTTTTTATATATTTTTAGGGGTAATTTATTATAGCAAAAAGTAAAAAATATTGCATTTTTTTTAAATTGTATTTTTGTTTATAGCGCAAAAAATAAAAACCGCAGAGGTGATCAAATACCACCAAAAGAAAGCTCTATTTGTGGGGAAAAAAGGACGCCAATTTTGTTTGGGAGCCACGTCGCACGACCGTGCAATTGTCAGTTAAAACGACGCAGTGCCGAATCGCAAAAAGGGGCAAGGTCCTTTACCTGCATTTTGGTCCGGGTCTTAAGTGGTTAAAACGAATCTAAACCAAATGTAATATATTGCAGCTTAGATGCGAGGAAGGCAATCGTTTTCTTTTTTCCAGGCTTTATTTTCTCCTTCTCACCTGGTGATCCTGCCAATATCACACTAAGTCCAAGGGTGACAATGCTCACTGTACTGTATCTACAAAGAGGCAGCGTTGTTTCCCTTAAACAGGAAGTTTGCCAGGACTACAGGACATCTTTCTCCCCTTCGCTATCACATGGGGGGATGTGTTTTGTAGTCCACAGAAAGTAAACTGGGAAGAGCTAAAGTTACAAGCTCATTGGATTTCTGGCAGCATCAGCAGGTGGTTTTTGCACTTAAAGGGGTTGTAAAGGAAAAAAAATGTCATAATAGGCATCCTTTACCTGCAGACATTCCTCTTTTCACTTCCTCATTGCTCGTTTTTGCTCAGAAGTTGCTCTATTTCTTCTCTGTTCACTTCCTGCTTGCCTGATTTTACTAACCACCGTGAAGGGAGACTTTACTGCGGTGGTCAGTAACATGCTCGTCCCCCTCCTGGGAACTACATCTTTGCGGCAGGATGCTCTCTACATGTTAGAAACTTCAAGGAGGTGTGAATTACTGGGCGTGCCGCAATGCATACTGGGAAATGTAGTTCTTACATGAACAAGTGATGCAAACCAGGAAGTGAATGAGAGGACAGAAACTAGAAAGCCGGAGGTGATATAGATGAAGGAATTTAATAGATATTTACTAGTTTTTTAACAGAATCATTACACTATTCTGTCTGTCTACCTTGCAGACATAAATTTTAGGCAAAAAATTTTTTTTTTCCTTTACAACTCTTTTTAAATCTTTGCAAATAAATGTTTAAAGCGGACCCCCAGTCCCCCTAATCAATTTTTTTTTTAAAGCTCCTCCTGCGATGACCAGTGTACGCATATTAATATATGCATACTATCCTAAATGCCTTCATCCTAGTTATTTATCAATAATTTCTTACATGATCTCGGAAACAGGCGGGGGCCACCTCAGTGGTGGGTATCTGAAGCCCCGCCCGCTCATTTGGCACTTCCGGGATTAGGTGCAGCTGGCTACCAAGCATGCACATCCCCCGAACCTGATCCTGCACAGTAATGACACTGCGCCGCACAGTCAATTGCAAGCTGTCATGATGTATTCAAATACTGCAAAATTTGATTAGGCTTCCCAAAGACTCCTGGGATAGAGGACACTGATATCCCAGTCAATGGGAATCACCTAATGACGTCATCGTGTAGGCGACCAGGACAGGATTTTTTTTAGCCATTTAGCACTGTACACTGGGGGGGGGGGGGGGGTGCATAAGCAACAAAAAATAAATAAAAATAAGAGTGGAACTCCGCTTTAACATGCCAAAAGGGAGCAAATAGGAGAAGTTTATTGTCAGGGATTACATATAGTTTAAAGGCTTTAAAAAAAGCTTGCTAAAAGCTTTACAAATGTTTTGTAAAGCTCGCTGCACACAATGTTATGTAAAGCCAAAGCTTGTGTGTACAAGGCCTTAGTCAACAGAATTAGGAAAAGCTGCCAGCTGGAACCGATCGTTCATCTTCCGGGATCTGTCCGGCTCTCTGCAAACTTTCTTCATTTCTCAACTGGAATATCTCACATATACCCCAAACAGAAATTCCTGGTCACGATGTCACAATCTGAACTGCCATTTCGGAGGTCAGCAGATATAATTAGGACGGAAATACAATTTAACTTTACAGAAGAAAAGCAACGATCTGCAGAATTATCTGCCTGTGACTTGTGACCTGGCTAAATACATACCAGTATGTGACATCAGCGAATATCGTCGGCTTCCTGAGAGGGCCGTGCTGTTAAAGCAGAAAATTAACACTCTTCATTTTATACCAATTTGCCTCAAAACTTTTCTCCTTGTTTGGCAAAAAGCTGAACTGTAGGCAGATATAAAATACATAAATGAATGCAGATATGTAATCAATAATGCATCATTAGATGGTGGTCAGTGGGAGAAAGGACCCCTTACATTGGTGATCAGTGGGAGAAGGGCCCCCTTGCATTGGTGATCAGTGAGAGAAGGGCCCCCTTGCATTGGTGATCAGTGAGAGAAGGGCCCCCTGATCAGTGAGAGAAGGGCCTTGCATTGGTGATCAGTGAGAGAAGGGCCCCCTTGCATTGGTGATCAGTGAGAGAAGGGCCCCCTTGCATTGGTGATCAGTGAGAGAAGGGCCCCCTTTCATTGGTGATCAGTGAGAGAAGGGCCCCCTTGCATTGGTGATCAGTGAGAGAAGGGCCCCCTTGCATTGGTGATCAGTGAGAGAAGGGCCCCCTTGCATTGGTGATCAGTGAGAGAAGGGCCCCCTTGCATTGGTGATCAGTGAGAGAAGGGCCCCCTTGCATTGGTGATCAGTGAGAGAAGGGCCCCCTTGCATTGGTGATCAGTGAGAGAAGGGCCCCCTTGCATTGCCGACGAGTGGGAGAAGGGCCCCCTTACATTGCCGACGAGTGGGAGAAGGGCCCCCTTACATTGCCGACGAGTGGGAGAAGGGCCCCCTTTACATTGCCGACGAGTGGGAGAAGGGCCCCCTTTACATTGCCGACGAGTGGGAGAAGGGCCCCCTTTACATTGCCGACGAGTGGGAGAAGGGCCCCCTTTACATTGCTGACGAGTGGGAGAAGGGCCCCCTTACATTGCTGACGAGTGGGAGAAGGGAGCCCATACATTGGTGGTCCGTGAGAAAAGGGAGGCCATACATTGGTGGTCAGGGGGAGAAGGGCCCCCCTTAAACTGGTGGTCAGTGACAAAAGAGCCCCCTTACACTGTGGTCAGAGAGAGAAAGGCCCCCTTACATTGGTAATAAGTGTGAGAGTGATCCCCTTATACTGGTGGTCAATGACAGCAGAGCCCCCTTTCATTAGTGGTTAGTGAGAGACAACACCCCTACATTGGTGCTCAATGGGAGAAGGGTCCTCTTACAATGGTGGTCAGTGACAGAGGAGCCCCCTTACATTGATGGTCAGTATGAGAATAATCCCCCATACATTGGTAGCCAGTGTGAGAAGACAACCCCCCCTCCCCCTTACACTGGTCATCAGAGGGAGAAAAGCCCCCTTACATTAATGGTCAGTGAGATAAAAGCTCTATTACATTGGTGGCCAGTGGGAGAATGATCCCGTTTACACTGGTGGTAAGGGGGGAAAGCGTCCCCTTACATTGGTGGCAAGTGGAAGAAGAGCCTTCTAACATTGATGGTCAGTAAGTGAAGGGCTCCTATACATTGGTGGTCAGTGTGTAAACAATTCTCTTACACTGTTGGTCAGTGACAGAAGAGCCCCTTTACATTGGTGGTCAGTGGGATAAGGCTCCTTTAACACCGATAGTGGAAAGAATCCACTTACATTTGTGGTAAGTGGGGAGAATACTCAAAAGATCAATGGTATCATCACTGGGAACTGAGAGGCAGAACCCCTGGTAACCTCTAGAGCAGGGGTCTCCAAACTCTTTAAAACAAAAAGGGACAGTTTTCTGTCCTTCAGACTTTAAGGGGGCCGGAGTGTGGCCATTGGGGGAAGAAAATGTCCTCGGCCCAATATCAGTAAGGGTAACCATGGCCTCAATGTTGGTGATCAATAGGAGGAGGAGTAGTGCCCCATCACTGGTATCAGTAAAATAAATAGTGCCCCATTGTTGGTGTCAGTGGAAAAAAATAATGCCCTATTGTTGGTGTCAGTGGGAGAAATAGTACCTCATATCATATGGAAGAATAGTGCCCAAAGGGCTGGATTAAAGCTAGCAAAGGGCCACATCCGGCCCTCGGGCCGCCGTTTAGAGACCCCTGCTCTAGAGGAACCCTGGCTGAGAAAGGCTGGTCCAGTCCTTCACCAGTACTGTCAAAATATGTAGCTATGGATGATACAAAGAAAGTTCGTCCCCCCCAAAAAAAAGAAAACTTTCCATGCGATTATGTAGGGGCTTCCTGTTAATGAGTCATCTGCGACGCTTCGCTGCAGAAGGCATTCTGTTTTCACATATTACAACTGCCATCAGTCACATTATATGACTTCCTGGTGACAATAAAAAGGGACCCAGTGACTAAGTTCTTCCACCAGGCTAATTTCCATAAACATCTCTCTGATCAAACAAGATAATCTCTGCAATCAGCAAGATCGAGGACAGGGCAAAACAACCATTACAAGTGGCAGCCATAGACTGAAGGAGCCACGAAAGGAAAAAACTAAATGTTGTTTTCAATCAATCATTCTTTAAAACCTAGAGACCTTTAGGTTAAAGAGTTTCTAAACCCAAGGAAAAAAAAAGGGATTTTTAAATACAGCTTACCTGTAAAATCCTTTACTTGGAGTACATCACGGGACACAGAGCGGCATATTCATTACTATGTGGGTTATATGGAGTACCTTCAGGTGTGGACACTGGCAATCTTCAAACAGGAAGTCCCCTCCCTATATAACCCCCTCCCCTAGAGGGAGTCCCTCAGTTTTGTAGCAAGCAGTATGCCTCCCAAAATGGTCACCCAAAAGAGGGGTGGGAGCTCTGTGTCCCGTGATGTACTCCAAGAAAAGGATTTTACAGGTAAGCTGTATTTAAAAATCCCTTTTTCTTTCTCGTACATCACGGGACACAGAGCGGCATATTCATTACTATGTGGGATGTCCGAAAGCAATGCTTTAATGAGGGGAGGGAGACATCTTCCAAAGAAGGATTCAATTTAGAGATAAACTCAAATCATAATAATAATTCCAACTTAGTCAAGAAAAAACTTTTTTTTTTTTTTTTCTATAACCAAGGGTGTTTCTGATCCCGAGGATTTCAAACTGCAGCCTGTAGTACTGCCTGTCCAAAGGCAGAATCCGCATTCCTTCTCACGTCTAGTTGATAAAACCTTGTAAACGTGTGGACTGATGACCACGTTGCCGCCTTGCATATCTGAGCCATAGAGATCTGATGGTGTGCTGCCCAAGAGGCGCCCATGGCCCTGGTAGAATGGGCCTTTACCGACAACGGAGGAGGCAACCTCTTCAACCCGTAGGCTTGAATGATTAATTGTCTAATCCATCTTGAGATGGTGGATTTTGCAGCTGCCTGCCCCTTCTTGGGGCCATCTGGTAGAACGAATAACACATCTGTTTTCCGGATCTTTTCTGTAGCTTTAAGATAGGCCTTCATGGCCCGGACAATATCCAAGGTATGCAGCAACCCCTCCTTTCTAGACGTAGGTTTTGGAAAGAAGGATGGAAGTACCAAATCCTGGTTTAAGTGAAATTTGGATATAACCTTTGGTAGAAAGGAAGGATGGGGCCGGAGAACTGCCCTGTCCTTATGCAGAACAAGATATGGTTCCTTACATGATAAGGCTGCTAATTCTGACACTCTCCTGGCCGAAACTATGGCGACCAAGAAAACCAATTTTCTTGTCAGTAAGAGTAAAGGAATCTCAGCCAAAGGTTCAAAAGGCTGTTTCTGTAGAGTGGACAGGACAAGATTTAGGTCCCAAGGACAAACTGGTGACTTGACAGGAGGATTAATACGCAAGACCCCCTGTAAGAAGGTCTTTACCAGCGAGTGGGTGGCCAGCGGCCTCTGAAACCACACTGACAGAGCTGAGATCTGTCCTTTGATTGTGCTTAGTGCCAGGCCTTTATCCACTCCTAGCTGGAGAAAACTTAACCCCTATCAATAGTATATTTGCGGGAATTCCATCTTTTGGATTCACACCAGCCTACGTAGTTCCTCCACACCCTGTAATAAATCACCCTGGAGACCGGCTTCCTAGCCCTAATCAGGGTAGGAATTACCTGCCTAGACAGGCCTCTATCCCTGAGAATCAGGGATTCAGCCTCCAGGCCGTCAAATTTAGACGCTGTAATGTAGGGTGGAGGATCGGGCCTTGTGAGAGTAGGTCTGGTTGTAGAGGAAGAGTCCAAGGGTCTCCCACTGCCATATTCAGGACTAGTGAGTACCAAGCCCTCCGGGGCCAAGCTGGAGCTATTAGAATGACTGGCTTGTGCTCCACTCTGATCTTGCGCAACAGGCGGGGGAGTAACTGTAGTGGAGGGAATGCATATAGAAGTTTGAATTGATGCCAAGGGCAAACCAACGCATCGGTTCCGCAGGCCATAGGATCCCTCGCTCGCGACACGAACCTGTCTAGTTTCTTGTTGAACCTGGATGCCATTATATCTACGTCCGGCATTCCCCACCTCTGGCAGATTGTCTGAAAGACCTGGGGATGCAGAGACCACTCCCCTGGCAACAGACTCTGGCGACTTAAGAAGTCTGCCTGCAGGTTGTCCACTCCGGGAATGAATATCGCTGAAATGCAGGGTACATGAACCTCTGCCCATTGAAAAATCAAGTTCACTTCCCTTTGAGCGGCCTGGCTCCTGGTTCCCCCTTGGTGGTTTATGTATGCCACCGCCGTGGCATTGTCTGACTGGATTCTCACCGGGAACCCCTTTAATCTGGAGGTCCACGCCAACAGGGCTAGGCGAGCAGCTCTGATTTCCAAGATATTGATGGGGAGCTGCCTCTCTGCTTTCATCCAAGTTCCCTGGCGGGAGAACCCTTCGAAGACCGCCCCCCAGCCTGCCAGGCTGGCGTCTGTGGTAACTACCTTCCAGACAACAGGGCTGAAGGATCTTCCCTTTAGAAGATTCTGAGGGTTCAACCACCAGGCCAGGCTCTGTCGGACCCTTGATGATAGCGTCAAAGGGGACTCTAAGGCATGTGCCCTCTTGCCCCAGGCTGCTAGAATGGCTGCCTGTAGGACGCGAGTGTGGATCTGAGCGTATGGTACTGCCTCGAATGTGGCCACTAGCTTGCCTAGTAATCGCATACACAGGCGAATAGTTGGTCTTTTCTTGTTTATAACCAACTGAACCAACCCCTTGATCGCCTTGATCTTTACAAGGGGCAGGAACACCTTTTGATGTTCTGTGTCTAACCTCATGCCGAGGTATTCCAACTGCTTTGTAGGCTGGAATGCTGACTTTCCCTGGTTTAGGACCCAGCCGAATTCTTCGAGGTACCGAACCGTGAGGTTTACTGCCTTTTGCAGACCCGTCCGTGAGTGATCTATGATTAAAAGGTCGTCCAAGTATGCTAGGACTGTGACTCCTTGGATCCTTAAATTGGCCAGAACTGGGGCTAGGATCTTCGTGAATACCCGGGGGGCCGTGGCCAGCCCGAAAGGGAGCGCCCTGAATTGGAAGTGTCGCTGCCCCACCGCGAAGCGTAAAAACCTTTGATGCGACTGAAAGATTGGTACATGAAGGTAAGCATCTTTTATGTCTATGGAGGCCAGAAATTCGTCTTTCTGAAGCGCGGCGGCTGCTGACCGGATGGATTCCATCCGGAAGGACCGCACCCTTAGATAAGCGTTTAACCTCTTTAGGTCCAAGATTGGCCTGACATCGCCGTTGGGCTTTGGTATGACAAAGAGATTGGAATAGAAACCTAGGCCTTGCTCTTGGGCTGGCACTTCTATAATTACGTCCTGGCAAAGCAGGTGATCCAAAGCTGCCAGCATTGAGGCCTTCCTTGCTGGATCCCTTGGTAGCCTTGATTCTTGAAAATGAGGCGGAGGATACCTTAGAAACTCCAGTCTGTAACCTGTGGTTACAGATGCCCGGACCCAATTGTCGGGGATCTTGGCTTCCCAAACTTCTGAGAAGAGACGAAGCCTTCCCCCCACCCGTGAGAGTGGGGGCGCCCCTTCATAAGGCAGACTTAGGGGCTGTCTTTGACGGTTTGCGATACCACGGCTTCTTATCTACTGTTACCGTTGGATCGCGCAGGCGGCCGTCGATACTGCCTGGAATTAGAGGGCCCCGAGACAGGAAAAAGCTGCCTTCTAAATGTAGGAGCCCGGAATGTCTTTTTGACCGGTAAAAGGGTACTCTTGCCATTTGAAATAGTCTGAATATATTTATCCAGATCCTCTCCGAAGAGTCGTCCTCCATGGAAGGGAAATCCTGCCAGAAGCTTTTTGCATGGGGGTTCTGCCGCCCAGTTCTTCAACCATAAGAGCCTTCTCATGTGTACCAAACATAGTGATAAACGAGAAGCCTGCTGGATGGAATCTTTTATAGCATCTACCGCAAAACACAGAGCTCTGGGAATGTCAGCAAACTCTTCTGCTTGTTGGGTAGGCATGTCTTTTAACATCTCTTTTGTCTGGTCTTTTAATGCCTGACAAACTCCAATTGCAGCTACCGCTGGCTGCACCACTGCTCCTGCCGTAGCAAAGGATGCTTTTAAAAGTGTTTCTAATCTTTTATCAACCGGATCTTTAAACATATGTATGTTTTCCACCGGGCAAGTTAGTGATTTATTCACACATGAGATGGCTGCATCCACTACTGGGAGCCTCCATCTCTTGGAGAATTTTTCCTCCATGGGATAAATGACCGCAAATCTTTTCGGTGGCAGAAAAACCCTGTCCGGCCGTACCCAATCCCGAAAGATCAATTCCTCCAAGAGAGGATGGACCGGAAACACTGCGTTGCTTAACGGGGCTCTCAAAGAGCCCAGAGAGGATACCGGAGGAACCTGAGGTTCTGGCAATGGCAAACTAAATGCCGATCGGACCATGTCCGTCAAAGACTGTACCCACAGTCTCTCTGTCTGGGAGTCTGAAAATGGTTCCTCAGAGGTAGACCCCTCCATCCCTGAACCCTCTTGGTTCAGGTCCAGTTGATCCTCCTGTGATTCTAATTCCTCCGGAGAGAGAATCTCAGCATCTGAGGATACACCCCCTGGTGATGGGGATCTAACCCGTTTCTTACCAGGAATAGCTCTAGCTATCAATGCTGCTATTCTCTCTTTTAGCCCCCCTAGGGATACGGCTAGCATCTCCTCTGTGATAAACACAGGGCTGGGCTGATCTGGGCCAGCCTCCGCACCAGATCCCCCTAATGGCTCATCCAAGGCGCTTCTTAAATTAATAAGCTGCGGGGAAAGAATCGGCATATCAGAATCAGAAAGGGAACCCTTTTGTTTTTTGGTCTTTTTTGTACCCTTTGACCCCGAACCCTTGGAAGCCATAATACAAAATCGAGGGACTCCGCCCACACAACAGACTGTAGTGGCCAGGAGTACAATTCCAGAGTTTAGGGGAGAGTAGATCACTAGTGTCCCCACAAACTGATGGGCCCGTATGTTGGTCTTTTTTCTTTTTTTTTTTTTTTTAAATAATTATATATTATATATTTTCTTTGACCATATACAATGACCCTAATTTAAGTTTGCCAGCCTCCAACCTGCTGTCAAATAAGGGGGATTTTTTGGCTTAACAATAAAGACATTGGGACAAAGTCCATATGTACTACCCCTCTTCCGCCACCGGGAGTCACTGTTCTGCCGCCCTGCGTCCTCTCCTTGAAAAAATCAGCCACAGACTGAGCCCTGACAAGGCCTGCTGTCTATAACAGCAGAAGGGCGCGCCCCTGTATGACGCCGCAGGCCCGCCCCCCCCCCGCCCTCCTGTCTGGATGGCGCGAAACCGTCAATAAGACGCGCGCGTGCACGCGCGCGCGCGCGCGTACCCGGAAACAGGAAGAACATGGAGGAGCCGCGCTGCTGGAGATCCATGGCGCAGAAACGGCGGCAGATTCAAAACTCCCGGCCAGGTAGGACTCTCTCAAGGCCCCTAAGGATCCTTTACTAGCCTCTAGGAAGAAACAGCAGGTTAGCTAGCAACACCTTTAGACAGGGGGGCCTAGTGATGGGGGGAGAAAGGGTGTCATCCTGTCTCTTAGACATAGTGATCACGGTTGCCCATGCAGAGCATACTCAGGCTATCCCCCCTTTTAGGTTACCCCGGGGAGCCTGCTGTCGAACCAAGTCCCGCAGGCTCCCCCTTACCTGCTCCATGCTGCAGGATGTTTGACCAGCAAACTGATCCAGTCTTCTCCCATCTCCGTGGGTAGCGTAGTAGACCTTCAGGCCCTGGGGTCCTATGAAGGTACCCACTGTCCTGGACCTATATAGCACCCTGGCAAAACAGGAACCTTATGGTTTTTTGCAAACTCCAAGTCCTGGGCCCAGGGTCCAGCCCTCCAAAGAGGAGCATTATAGGCAAAACCCCACGGTTTGGGGCCCGGGTACTGTCCACTTTGGCACTGAGGCTCCTTGGACAGATCCGGTTAGCCCGCCCTTAATCCCAAAGGATGTGGAGCAAAGCTATTCCGTGACCAACACCTAAGACACTGGCGAAAAAACTGAGGGACTCCCTCTAGGGGAGGGGGTTATATAGGGAGGGGACTTCCTGTTTGAAGATTGCCAGTGTCCACACCTGAAGGTACTCCATATAACCCACATAGTAATGAATATGCCGCTCTGTGTCCCGTGATGTACGAGAAAGAAAAAAAGAAAAGATGAATGTCTCCCACAGAGAATGAGACAGCAATAAAATCCAATGGGTTCCAACCCTGCCCTAGAACAGTGGTGTCCAACCGGCGGGCCCTTTGCTTGCATTTATCCGGCCCATGGGGTACTATTTTCATCCACCGATACCATTTTCATCCATAACCCCCCCCCCCCCCCCCACCCACACACACACATACACACCGATATCAATAAAGGGGCAGAATTCCTTTCCTCCCAATGTCACCAAAAATGGAGCACAATTCATCCCAATGACACCAACAATAGGGCACTATTCCTCCCACTGACACCAAAGATGGGGCCATTGTTTATTCCCACCAACATCAGGACCTGTTCTAGCTTCCTTAGTGCAGTCCTCCTTCACTTACCTCATCCTTCCATTTTGCTTTTTGGCCACGAAATGAAAAAAATTACTCTAGAGCCCAACTTGTGAAGGTGCCCAGATGTGAAATGATCTTCTAGGGCACGGGTCTCCAAACTTTCTAAACAAAGGGCCAGTTTACCATCCTTCAGACGTAAAAGGGGTTGTAAAGGTGCAATTTTTTTCCCCTAAATAGCTTCCTTTACCTTAGTGAAGTCCTCCTTCACTTACCTCATCCTTCCATTTTGCTTTTAAATGTCCTTATTTCTTCTGAGAAATCCTCACTTCCTGTTCTTCTGTCTAACTCCACAGAGTAATGCAAGGCTTTCTCCCTGGTGTGGAGTGTCATTCTCGCCCCCTCCCTTGGACTACAGGAGAGTCAGGACGCCCACTAACACACAGCTCCTTTATCTGCAACGTAGAAAGCGTCCCGACTCTCCTGTGGTCCAAGGGAGTGGGCGAGCACAACACTCCACACCAAGGAGAAAGCCTTGCATTACTGTGTGGAGTTACAGACAGAAGAACAGGAAGTGAGGATTTCTCAGAAGAAATAAGGACATTAAAAGCAAAATGGAGGTAAGTGAAGGAGGACTGCACCAAGGTAAAAGAAGCTATTTAGGAAAATCAAAATTGTACTTTTACAACCCCTTGAAGTCTGAAGGATGGTAAACTGGCCCTTTGTTTAGACAGTTTAGAGAACCGTGCCATAGAAGATCATTTCACATCGGGGGCCTTCATCCAATTCGGCTCTAGAGTAAAAATGTACATCATGGCCATAAAATTATTTAAAACCCCCAGAACATTACATATTTTCTGAAAGCAGAGGCCCTGTAGAATAAATTAGGGCTGTGCAAATTAACTTTTAATTAATCGATTAATCTTTAATTTTTTTGATCGATCAAAATCTTTTTGATCAATTAAAATTCTTTTGATTGGTACTCGCCTCTCCCCCAACTTCCTTCAGGGAGTTCCATCGGAGATCCGGTAACGTCACGGACACCGGCGGGGCTTGCTGTGTCCATCTGAAGGGCTCCTGTGCTGTGCTTTCATATCTGCATGCCGGCGGGACCTTACTATCTGCCACACGCAGGGGCTGTTACACTTCCCTCTATCACTTCCCTCTATCACTTCCCTCTATCAACCTGGGATTCTACAACCATCCACTGGGAGTTGTGATAGTTCCCTTCACGGGACATCTACATGCCGACGGACTGATGTTAACCCCTCCTCATCTGGATTCAGCAGTGGTATCGTCGTACACATTTTTATACCAGTATCCTACTTGGCTACATGTTTTTATGACTGCTTTTGCTCCCATTTGGTATTACTCGCACCATTTTTACAGTTTATGTACTACATCGATTTTATCTCCAGTGCAATATTTATCTGGTTACCTACTTGAAGACTATAAAAGTTTTAATGCTATTCCCATCGAGCGCTGCCTTTGTGTGTTTTTTGTATCCTGCTATCCATTTTTCCAGTGGTTGGTAGCTGCACTGGAAATCAGCCTGCAAGGAGATCAGCTAAAAGTAGTTGGATCTCTATGTGCGTTATAATTAATCGAAATTAGTCGATTAAAAAAAAAAAAAAAAAACGATTAATCGATCACAAAAATTTTGATCAGTAACAGCCCTAGAATAAATAGATCACAATTGCAATTTTTTTTGTTGCACAAATATTTGTGCAACTGTCTATCAAATGCATATTTTCAAGAAAGAGATATAATAAAATAAATTTTAGTACAAATTCACACAATACCCAATTTTTAGGGTTTTGATAACAAAAAAATCTCAAGCCTAATGCCGCATACACACAATCAAAATTTCCGGCAAGAAAAGTTTGACGTGAGCTTTTGGTAGGAAATTCCGACCGTGTGTAGGCCCCATTGGACATTTTCTGTCGGAATTTCCAACAGCAAAATATTGAGAGCTGGTTCTCAAATTTTCCATCAGGAAAAGTTCTTGTCGGAAACTCTGATAGTCTGTATGCAATTCCAAAGCACAAAAATCCTACGCATGCTCAGAATCAGTGAAATTAAATTTTGCTCGGCTCGTCGTAGTGTTGTACGTCACCGCGTTCTTGACGGTCGGAATTTCCGACAACATTTGTGTGACCGTGTGTATGCAACAAAAGTTTGAGCCAAAATTCCGTCGGAAGAAAATCCACGGTTTTCTTGTCAGAAATTTCAATCGCGTGTACGCGGCATAAGGGACAGGGTCTAAAGCAGAGTTATCCTTAAAGTAAGGGGTTATACAACAAACGCACACATTCTTCAAGGACAACGGAGAAACGTGCGGTCAAACACAAATATTAAACATCTGCAGCTTATATTAAACAGCTCTATAATTATATCCTATGACTGCTCAGTGACACCTATTAAGCAATGGAAAAATAGCTCAGATCTAAAATAGACTTTGCCTGGAATAATGACAGAATGAAACTTGACAGGAGATGTCATTTATATGGACGAGGATCGCGTCAACCGTCATCTAAATGAGCGACGATATTATAATTGCGCATCAGAAATGAACTTCAGTTTATTTATGTTTCCACAATCACGTGGGAGTTGATTTGTTAAAACTGAGAAAAGAAAATGAGCGCAAAAATAGAAAAGCTGCCCATAGCAACAAATCGAGTGTCACCTTTCCCGAATTCTCAATGGTCACTATAGGCAATAACTTTTATTCTGAATGGGATGCCAACGCACAGCAAACTGGACTGCCAGCATTGTTTAACACAGATCACCCCAACGCACAGCGCAAGCACCTACTGTATAGGTACGTTAGCGCCGCATAAAGTGCAAGCATTAACATTGTTTTTACAGTGGTTGTAAACCTCAGACATGAACTATGAACAAAGCATATCCCTCTATAGTGTTTACTTGCTTCAATTAACACCCCTGTTCCTCTGCGTTCAGCATGAATCACCTCTTAGGCCGGGTACAGACGATGAGACATGTCCGCTCAAACATGTCCGTCGGACTGTTTCCAGCGGAAATGTCTCATCGGATTTTGGTCCGATGGCGTGTGCACACCATCGGACCAAAATCCCCTTGGGCTGAGGACGCGGTGACGTTGACGCCGCCACGTCACCACTCCAGGAAGTAAAATAATTCCACGCATGCGTCTAATCCATTTGACGCATGCGGAAGATTTCTGTCTGCTGGTTAGGCGTACTAACCAGCGGACATGTCGGACGGACAGGTTTGTAGCGGACAAATTTCAAAGCATGCTGGACAAACCTGTCCGCTAGGCCGTACAGACGATCCGATATGTCCGCTGAAACTGGTCGACGGACCAGTTTCAGCAGATAAATTCGATCGTGTGTACGCGGCCTTACAAGTTTTCCTGACATCAGGAGAAAAATAGTGACAGGGGCGGGACCTCCATGTGATTGACAGCCCCAGCTCTGTTCACGTGTGACAGGGGGTGTGTCCCTCCCTCCAATCATCTCTCAAAACTTTTCTTAATGAAATCTGCAAAGTGTAACTCCAGTTCTCCTCCCCCTTTTTTCTGAATCCCAGACAAGCTTTATAAACTCAGCACTTTGAATGGATGTAGAGAAGAGAAGACTGCAGATAACAAAAACAAATGTATTTAGGAGGATTTGTTTCATCACTGTGTAGCATATGAGGCCAGTCACTTCACTGTGTATATGTAAGGCCGCGTACACACAAGGAGACATGTCCGCTGAAACTGGCCTGCAGACCAGTTTCCCTGGACATGTCCGATCGTGTGTATGGCCTAGCGGACAGGTTTCCAGCAGACAAAAGTTTCTAAGCATGCTTAGAAACTTGACCGCTGGAAACCTGTCCGTCAGACATGTCCGATGGTTAGTACGCCCAACCATTGGACCGAAATCCCTCGCATGCGTCGAATTGATTCGACGCATGCATGGAAGCATTGTACTTCCTTGTTTGCGCACGTCGCGGCGTCAACGTCACCGCGTTCTCTGTCCGCAGGGATTTTGGTCTGATGGTGTGTACACACATCAGACCAAATTATCCGAGGAGGCATGTCCGATGAAAACAGTCCGCGGACCGTTTTCATCGAACATGTCTCCTCGTGTGTACGCGGCCTAAGGCCCCGTACACATGGCAGAGAACCTCGACGGGCGGAACACTTCGTTCCGCCCGTCGAGGTTCTCTGCCGGCCGTCAGAATCGGCGACCCGCCTGTCGGGAAAGGCAACCAGCCATTCATCCCGACGGGCCGTCGAGCAAATAGAGAACCTGTTCTCTATTTGCTCGACGGGTTTCCCAACGGGCGGGGCTCGCCGAGAGCGTACACACGGCCGAGGTTCTCGGCAGAATGCGGCTCCCAGCGAGGTTCTCGCTGGTTTCTGCCGAGAACCTCGGCCGTGTGTACGGGTCTTCAGAGTTTACAGACACTTCAAAGTGGAAATTAACCAATTTGTGATGGGTGAGCTTTTTTCATCACAATAAGCATTCACAGCATACATTGAGGCACACTTACAGCTTACAACTAGGGTTGTCCCGATACCGATACTAGTATCGGTTTCGGGACCGATACCAAGCATTAGCCCGAGTACTTGTACTCAGGCAAATACTCCCGATGCTTCACCCGATACTTATCGGTACTTGTACTCGGTCTTAAAAAAGTGGTATCGGGACAACCCTACTTACAACCGAACTTGAATGACCTACCATCCAGTAGGGCTACTCATTTAAAAGGAGAAGTCCAGTCAAAGCTGGACTTCTCCTGTGATCACAGGTGTGCAGTTTGTTCTGCACTCCTGTGACACATTTTCAGCAGACAGTAGGCTGAAGCCCGCTGACGTCATAGAGCCGGTGTAATGCGAATAAGTTCCGCCGGGCGGATAAGGACGCCCATGTACTGCGCAGTGTCAAACATGTAGAGCCGAGAAGCAGCTCTACATGGCGCATGCGCAATGGCCATCACATAGGCCGCATGCTCCCGATGCTAGTGCTACTACGCAAGGGGTGGGGGTGATTTTAACAATAAAGTACACGTCTTAGCGGGGCAGGTTGGCAATCCGAGTTAAATGTGCAAATCCGCCCATCAATATAGCCATTGCAAAATCCGCCCCACTAAGACGTGTATTTTATTGTTAAAATCACCCCCGCCCCTGGCAGAGTAGCACTAGCATCGGGAGCGTGTGGCATATGCAATAGTCATTGCGCATGCGCCGCATAGAGCCGACCTCTCAGCTCTATGTGTTCGGCAGCGCCTGCACAGTACAGGGGGGACCCAATCCGCCGGGGGAACATTTTCGGCAGGACACTGGTCTAGGCTCGGGAAAAATCGTCATCAGGATCCACTCACATGCTTGGACCCCCACCTGGCTTAGCCTCTTAGTGAGCCTCTGAGAGCCTGACACACCACAGACAGTGGTGATAGACAGTCACCAGCTCTCTGCTCACAGAGCCCTGAGAACCGAGTGATACCGGCTCTGCCCCTCTGCTAGACCAGTACCTGCAGTGTTATCTCCCCCCCCCCCCCCCCATGATCCATTAGTCTAATGTCCTGACATCATAGAGATTGACGCAGGGTTTATAGTCCTGCACTGGGCGTGAAGACGTTGAAGGGCATTCAACCTCTGGAGCATGGCAGAGCACCATCTGCCAGGGATCGGAGGATCAGGCAAGGAAAAGTGCTTTTATTCTCCCCTATACTTAAAAGGGTTGTAAAGGGAAAAAAAAAAATTCATAATAAGCATTCTTTACCTGCAGACATTCCTCTTTTCACTTCCTCATTGTTCGTTTTTGCTCAGAAGTTGCTCTATTTCTTCTTTGTTCTGTTCAGTTCCTGCTTGTCTGATTGTTACTCACCACCGTGAAGGGAGACTTTACTGTAGTGGTCAGTGACGTTCTCGCCCCCTCCTGGGAACTACATCTGTGCGGCAGGAAGCTCTCTACGTGTTAGAGACTTCAAGGAGGTGTGAATTACTGGGTGTGACGCAATGCATACTGGGAAATGTAGTTCTTACATGAACGAGCACCGCAAACCAGGAAGTGAATGAGAGAACAGAAACTAGAACGCCGGAGGTGATATAGATGAAGGAATTTAATAGGTATTTGTTTTTTAACAGAATTATTACACTATTCTGTCCGTCTACCCTGCAGACAATTTTAGGCAAAAAAAAAAATGTTTTCCTTTACAACTAGAAGTATGTTTTCTTTTTTTTTTCTTCTTGAATAGTACTTACCTTGCTGGGTGCAGCATTAGTCCCCCGCTGGCTCAAACACTAGGGAAGCC
This sequence comes from Rana kukunoris, assembly GCA_029574335.1. NCBI lineage: Eukaryota > Metazoa > Chordata > Amphibia > Anura > Ranidae > Rana > Rana kukunoris. The sequence goes on along the minus strand of CM056050.1, from coordinate 581,758,695 downwards.
TTACACAGCCCAACAGATGTATTGGCAATTCCGGCATAACCAGGCTGTGTATGGATATCCTAAGCTACTACTATGCCAACACCCCGGCACCACTGTGGAAATCGAGGATTCTTTTTGGCACCAGAACTTTTTATGCCTTTTAAAAGCGACTTAAATCACAGATAATTTACAATGTGTGAACTGCCCTTACTATAAACTCTTACATGATGTTTCTTAGAACATCAGTCTTTCCAGGAAAACAAACCGGCAGTTGGCAACATTTGGCAGTAATGAGGCATGATGAAACCCCACATCTAAAAATATTTCGTTCCATATTCTCATTTTTAAAATGCTTTAACAGAAGCCAGGAACATTTTATATATACAGAACCTTAGACTCTGTAAAGGGAGATTTTGATGGGTACCTGGATTTAAAGGGCAGATTCTGATGTAAAGGGGGACCCCCTGAAGTAAAGGGGACTCCGAAAGGGATCCTGAAGTTAAGAAGACGACTTTGAAGGGAACCCTTAAGTTAAAGGGGTTGTAAAGGCTCACGTTTTTTCACCTTAGTGCATTAACCACTTAAGACCTGGACCTTTAGGCAGGTAAAGGACCTGGCCAGTTTTTGCGATTCGGCACTGCGTCAATTTAACTGACAATTGCGCGGTCGTGCAATGTGGCTCCCAAACAAAATTGGCGTTCTTTTTTTCCCACAAATAGAGCTTTCTTTTGGTAGTATTTGATCACCTCTGCGGTTTTTATTTTTTGCGCTATAAACAAAAATAGAGCTATAATAAATATCCCCCAAAAACATTAAAAAAAAAAATTTCCCTCAGTTTAGGCCGATACGTATTCTTCTACCTATTTTTGGTAAAAAATAAAAATAAATACATTGCAATAAGCGTTAATCGACTGGTTTGCGCAAAATTTATAGCGTTTACAAAATAGGGGATAGTTTTATTGCATTTTTATTAAATTTTGATTTTTTTACTACTAATGGCGGCGATCAGCGATTTTTTTCGTGACTGCGACATTATGGCGGACACTTCGGACAATTTTGACACATTTTTGGGACCATTGTCATTTTCACAGCAAACAATTCTATAAAAATGCCCTGATTACTGTGAAAATTACAATTGCAGTTTGGGAGTTAACCACAAGGGGGTGCTGAAGGGGTTAAGTGTGACCTCATCTGTGTTTCTAACTATAGGGGGGTGTGGCTGTATGTGTGACGTCATTGATTGCAGTTCCCTATATTAGGGAACACACGATCGATGACGGCGCCACAGTGAAGAACGGGGAAGGTGTGTTTACACACAGCTCTCCCCGTTCTTCAGCTCCGGGGACCGATCGCGGGACTCCAGCGGCAATTGGGTCCGCGGGTCCCGCGGTCACGGAGTTTTGGACCGTGCCGTGGGCGCGACCCATGGCTGGGCACTTAAAGAGGACGTACCTGTACGTGCTTGTGCCCAGCCGTGTCAATCAAAACCAATGACACGGCCACTGGGGGGGGGCGGGACCAAGTCATACACTCTGTCTATGGATGCAGAGCGCACCACCAAACTAACTCCCTCGGGGGAGAGCGTCCCAAAGGGGGTTAGCTATTGCGGGGAGGAGCCGAGACAGCCGCCGAGGGACCCCCATGATCGGGGGCCACTCTGTGCAAAACAAACTGCACAGTGGAGGTAAGTATGACATGTTTGTTATTTAAAAAAAAAAATCTTTATAATCACTTTAAGAAGACGACTTTGAAGGGGACCCTGAAGTAGAGGAGACCCTGAGGTAGTGGAACCCTCGAAGGGGACCCTAAAGTAGAGGGGACCCCAATATAGTGGACCGCTCGAAAGGGACCCTGAAGTAGAGGAGACCCTGAGGTAGTGGGGCCCTCAAAGGGGACCTTGAAGTAGAGGGGACCCTGAAATATAGGGGGAATACGAAGGGGACCCTGAAATAGAGGAGATCCTGAGATAGTGGGGCCCTCCAAGGGGACCCTGAAGTAGAGGGGACCTTGAAATATAGGGGGACTACTAAGGGGACCCTGAAGTATAGGGGACTACGAAGGGCACCCTGAAGTAAAGGGGACCTTGAAATATAGGAGGACTCCGAAGAGGACCCTGAAGTAGAGGGAACTGTGATGGGAATCTCGGAGAAAAGGGCACTCTGGTGTAAGGGGGGGGGGGGGGAGAATCTAGTATAAGGGGGACTCTGAAAAATGTACAATGCAGCCCTCGTACAGAAAAGATTAGAGACCCCCTGGCTTAGTACAAGAGAGGCACTCATTAAGCAGGGATGCTAATCACATCAAAAGCAAGAATCAAAATATAAAACAACAAGCATATTCCTAAATTAGTCTCATTTACAGCTTACATAGAAAAACACAGAACTGCCGAGAATTCTGACCAGTTTCTGTGAGTTTGTGTCACTCAATAATTGCTGCGCTACCACAATTCAAGAAATGGCGGTTCGCAACCATTAAATAAGGATTAGATTAATCTCTTAGGTCTTGAAAACACCTCCGAAAACATTCTCCCTTACACAACAAGCTCAGCTTAAAGACAGGAAATTAAAATGAAATGGAAAAACATCTTAAATAAGAATGAAATTATGTGCTTTGAGGACACAGAGGATCTGGAAGAACTTTCCATGATGTATAAATTATTTATATAAAACAATTGCACGGAATGACAAAAGTCGATTTATATTTTATAGGGATGAACTGCAATTAGAAAGAGGTTATGCGATTATACACAGCTGTGTGTTTATCTATAAGGCCTGTACATATAGCACTGGTTTGTTCCCCTGAACTCTATTATTATTATTGAAGGGTCCATATCATCATTTTTAACTAGGGTTGTCCCGATACCACTTTTTTGGGACTTTTTTGAGTACCACTTTTTTGAGTACAAGTACCGATACTTTTTTTCAAGTAGTCGCCGATACCGAATACCGATACTTTTTTTAAATGTGTCCCCAAATGCAGCAATGTCCCCCCACATATGCAGCCATGTCCCCCCACATATGCAGCCATGTCCCCCCACATATGCAGCCATGTCCCCCCACATATGCAGCCATGTCCCCCCACATACGCAGCCATGTCCCTCCAGCCTTGTCCCCCACATATGCAGCCATGTCCCTCCAGCCATATCCCCCACATATGCAGCCATGTCCCTCCAGCCATGTCCCCCACATATGCAGCCATGTCCCTCCAGCCATGTCCCCCACATATGCAGCCATGTCCCTCCAGCCATGTCCCCCACATATGCAGCCATGTCCCTCCAGCCATGTCCCCCACATATGCAGCCATGTCCCTCCAGCCATGTCCCCCACATATGCAGCCATGTCCCTCCAGCCATGTCCCTCCAGCCATGTCCCTCCAGCCATGTCCCTCCAGCCATGTCCCTCCAGCCATGTCCCCCACATATGCAGCCATGTCCCTCTAGCCATGTCCCCCCAGCCATGTCCCCCACATATGCAGCCATGTCCCCCACATATGCAGCCATGTCCCTCTAGCCATGTCCCCCCAGCCATGTCCCCCACATATGCAGCCATGTCCCCCACATATGCAGCCATGTCCCTCTAGCCATGTCCCCCCAGCCATGTCCCCCACATATGCAGCCATGTCCCTCTAGCCATGTCCCCCACATATGCAGCCATGTCCCTCCCAGCCATGTCCCCCACATATGCAGCCATGTCCCTTCAGCCATGTCCTTCTAGCCATGTCCCTCCAGCCATGTCCATACCTAGCCGCCGCCGCACGGAGATCATCACAGCATTCATTTAAATAGCTGTTTTGCCCGCGCATATAGACACTCCCCCTTGCTCGGGATTGGACAGATGACGATCACCCATCCAAGCCCGAGCAAGGGGGAGTGTCTATACGCAGCGGGAACACTACAGCTATTCAAATGAAAGCTGTGATGTTCCCGTTTAACCCATGCGGCGCGGCTTTCGATGCGGTGGCGCCGGGGGTTGTTGGAGTATTCTATTTAGGCATCGGGGGTATTTGCGGGAGTACAATACTGGTATCGGTATCGAGACAACCCTATTTTTAACCACTTAAGACCCAGACCAAAATGCAGGTAAAGGACCTGGCCAGTTTTTGCAATTCGGCACTGCGTCGCTTTAACTGACAATTGCGCGGTCGTGCGACGTGGCTCCCAAACAAAATTGGCGTCCTTTTTTCCCCACAAATAGAGCTTTCTTTTGGTGGTATTTGATATTTTATTTTTTGCGCTATAAACAAAAATAGAGCAACAATTTTGAAGAAAAAAATCAATATTTTTTTCCTTTTTTTTCCCCTCAGTTAGGCCGATACGTATTCTTCTACCTATTTTTGGTAAAAAAAAAATATCACAATAAGCGTTTATCAATTGGTTTGTGCAAAATTTATAGTGTTTACAAAATAGGGGATAGTTTTATTGCATTATTGAGATTTTTTTTTTTTTTTTTTTTACTACTAATGGCGGCGATCAGCGTTTTTTTTCGTGACTGCGATATTATGGTAGACACATCGGACAATTTTGACACATTTTTGAAAACTGTCATTTTCACAGCTAAAAATGCTATATAAATGCACTGATTACTGTGAAAATGACAATTGCAGTTTGGGAGTTAACCACTAGGGGGCGCTAAAGGTGTTACGTGTGACCTCATATGCGTTTCTAACTGTAGGGGGGCGGGCTGGACGTGTGATGTCATTGATTGGGTTTCCCTATATAAGGGAACACTAGATCAATGACAGCGCCACAGTGAAGAACGAGGAAGGTGTGTTTACACACAGCTCTCCTCGTTCTTCAGCCCCGGGGACCAATTGCGAGACTTCTGCGGCGATCGGGTCTGCGGGTCCCGCGACCACGGAGCTTCGTACTGGGTCGCGAGCGCGTGCCCACGACCCACGGCTGGGCACTTAAAGAGGACGTACAGGTACGTACTTGTGCCCAGCCGTGCCATTCTGCCGACGTATATGTGCAGGAGACGGTCCTTAAGTGGTTAATGGGTGGGCCAACATTGTGAGAAGGACCAGTAAGTCCTCCCGCACATGGGCATAGGAATTTATGCTGCCAGAAGTTGGCGGAACAAAAAAAAAAACTCTATTCTTCTTTCCCCTTGCGCTCAGGATTATTTATATGCGTGAATTTATTCTATCGGCTAGAATGTATTCTAACCATCAGAATAAATTTACGCATATAAGTGTGCATTTATGCTTGTTTATATGCAGGGAATTTTTCCTCAGAGAATAGGTGCAGGTACTGCCACCTTTTGAATCACTCCCCGTCTCTGCCCCCTACCCAACTCCGAGCACCGTATCTTGGTCCCACCCCCTACACACCTCCGAGCACCGTCCCTTGGTCCTACCCCCGAGCACCGTCCCTTGGTCCCACCCTCGAGCACCGGTCCTTGGTCCCATCCCCGAGCACCGTCCCTTGGTCTGTGGTGGAAATTTGAAGATGTATTTGATATGTATTGTCATATTGGCACCCAGTGTCGGCACTTCTGCAACCCGCTCTAAATAGAGCTGACTGTGTCAGTCCTGAGGCTGGTTGACTCTCGTCTGGCAGTAGAAAATGTTCTGAGGTTGGAGTGTGATGGTTGCGGCGTGGGCGTATGTCCGCCAGCGAGGGGCCCCTCTGTGTCTTTAGCACAGACGAACGTTGAGGGGGATGCGTTCACTTCGGAAAAACTGAAAAATCTGAAATTTTGTGCACTTTGTAGTGGTGCAACGGATCGTGATCGATCCGTGATCCAAATGGGTCAACCTGTTCGGATCGGGACAGAACGCAATCCGTGGAGCGCACCGCAGCCTCGGCATTAGGAAAGGCCGCGGCTTCGGCCTAGCTCCGGAGCGGTCGGCCATCTTGGTACACCCGGCGGCGGCTGCCTAGGTACGCGCTGACGTCACCCCTCCCTCATCTGCCCGTGGATCTTCTAGACGGCTATATTGCAAGAGCGCGTAGTACAAGTATAGTGAGTTTTGGCAATGTTGGACTGGCTATTATTACAGTGATTACTAGTGGGGGCAATGGTGGATGTTACAGTGAGGTGGGGGCAATGGTGGATGTTACAGTGAGGTAGGGTCAATGGTGGATGTTACAGTGAGGTGGGGGCAATGGTGGATGTTACAGTGAGGTGGGGGCAATGGTGGATGTTACAGTGAGGTGGGGGCAATGGTGGATGTTACAGTGAGGTGGGGGCAATGGTGGATGTTACAGTGAGGTGGGGGCAATGGTGGATGTTACAGTGAGGTGGGGGCAATGGTGGATGTTACAGTGAGGTGGGGGCAATGGTGGATGTTACAGTGAGGTGGGGGCAATGGTGGATGTTACAGTGAGGTGGGACCAATAACTTTATTTTTTGCTGATCCGAAAAATGATCCGATTCGTGACTCTGATCCGAGGATTAATCCGATCTGTGAGTATTTTGATCTGTTACACCCCTAGCACTTTGTGATCTGATGGTGCCACCATTTTTTTTTCAAAATTCGACTAACCAAGCCTTCAATTTCACCTCCTGTTGCTACAGAAAATAATTTGTGGCTGGGAATCTTTTCTTTCTGGAAATCTTTTCTTTTCCTGCGCATTTCTTTTTCGATTACATTTCTCACACGATTCTCCCATCATTGATTAGAATATGGTTCGTTTTTCAAAAAATTTCAACATGCCCGATTACTCCAATTCGATGGCAGCACGAAAATTGGCTGTCGCTGCAGCCCACTAATGGTGCAAAATTTGAATGAAAATTCTTAAATAAGATTTTCGAAAGAAAATTATTTTCGAAATTCGATTCGACACCTAGGTAAAGTCCCTGACTGAAGCTTTTAATAATTAAAAGGTAAAGATTTTTTAAACATTATACTGCGAAATGTATTCACGCTGACATGCAAGAATACTGAAAAGTCTGCTTTAACGTCTTGAATACTTGCTGTGGTACATGCGGATAACACGAGACTCTGTCCCAGCAAAAAACAAGGCTGGTTAATCTTATCTCCTGTGCTGAAAGGAAGAAACTAAACAAAAGGAAACATTCACAATCCCCGCTCTCCTCTTCCAGTTTCCTGATACCGCCACCAGGTCACCGAGGTTCCATAGAAAATAGAAGTCTTTATGGAAACACTGATTACATGGCGAGAGATATACAAACCAGCTGCTGCCGCGGAAGATGGAAAAAGTAAGAGGACTCCAAGAGCTGACTTGTATAAGCGGAGATCTGGCATGTACGCTATCGGTTGTGTATGACCTCACATAAACGGGCAACAGTACAGCCGCTTATAGGTTGATCCCCGATATAAGGTCACTAGTGCTTCATAAACTCTATAAAGACACCAATAAACCCCCGCTGACGCTATGGGACAGCCAGCCATCAGTTTCTAATGCATACGCTCAAATCCAGCCATTAGTTCCATAAGCATACATTCGACCCTGGCCATCAGGTCCAAAATTCATACACTTGGTTCTAGCCATCAATACCATTTGTGAATACAAGACTCCAGCCATCTATTCCATGGGCCAGATCCACAAAGACTTTACGCCGGCGTATCTATTGATACACCGCGTAAGTTTAAAGATGCGTCATCGTATGTTTTTTTGGTATCCCAGATACGCCTGAATGTTGTGTAGATCCGTTTGACGTAAGTATTAGTACGCTGTCGTATCTAGGCTGCATATTTACGCTGACCGCTAGGTGGCGCTTCCGTAGATTTCCGCGCCAAATATGTAAATGAGCTAGATACGCTGATCCACGAACGTACTTGCGCCCGGAATATCAATATATACGCTTTCTACGTAAGGTGTACGACCGGCGTAACTTTACCCCTCATAAAGCAGGGGCAAGTCATGCCAACGTATGGACGTCGGAACAGCGTCGAATTTTACGTTGTTTGCTTAAGTCGTACGCGAATAGGGATGTGCACAAGTTACGTTCACGTTGTAGACAGTGTGACGTATCTTAGGCATTCTATCCGACGCATGCGTACTGGGATACTTTCGCGGATGGCGCATGCGCCGTTCGTTCGGCCATGCATCTACATGGGGTCACACTTAATTTAAATACAACACGCCCCCTACCTGCCTACTTTGAATTACACCGCCGATTTACGCAACGCCGGTGCACAGATGGGAGCAAGTTCTTTGAGTTTACCATACAAGCCACTCTGACATACGGCGGCGTAGCGCATATGAGATGCGCTACGCCCGCCTAAAGATACGCCGTTTTTTGTGGATCTGGCCCTATATGTGTATACTAGACTCCGGTCATCAATTCCATACGTGTATACTAGACTCCGGCCATCAATTCCATACGTGTATACTAGACTCCGGCCATCAATTCCATACGTGTATACTAGACTCCGGCCATCAATTCCATACGTGTATACTAGACTCCGGCCATCAATTCCATACGTGTATACTAGACTCCGGCCATCAATTCCATACGTGTATACTAGACTCCGGCCATCAATTCCATACGTGTATACTAGACTCCGGCCATCAATTCCATACGTGTATACTAGACTCCGGCCATCAATTCCATACGTGTATACTAGACTCCGGCCATCAATTCCATACGTGTATACTAGACTCCGGCCATCAATTCCATACGTGTATACTAGACTCCGGCCATCAATTCCATACGTGTATACTAGACTCCGGCCATCAATTCCATACGTGTATACTAGACTTCAGCCATCAATTCCATACGTGTATACTAGACTTCAGCCATCAATTCCATACGTATATACTAGACTTCAGCCATCAATTCCATTTGTGTATACTAGACTTCAGCCATCAATTCCATTTGTGTATACTAGACTTCAGCCATCAATTCCATTTGTGTATACTAGACTTCAGCCATCAATTCCATTTGTGTATACTAGACTCAGCCATCAATTCCATTTGTGTATATACAGTGGAACCTTGGATTACGAGCATAATCCGTTCCAGGAGAATGCTCGTAATCCAAAGTCAATGGAAACAAAAATAATTAGTTCCGCATTGACTTCAATGGCATGCAAAAATCGCATGTGGCCAGAAGTGGGGGACGCTGGAGAGCCTCGAAAACGGGCGGAAAGGCTCGAGGACACCTTGGCAAACCTTGGAAAGACTCCGTTCCTGATATTTGCCGTGGTCAGCCAAGCTGTCTTTGGGCCTTTTTGTGCATTTCCGAACGACGCCGATCGGCTGCGATTGTTGTCGTTTGGCTCCGGCGCCCCCACCTCAGGCCAAGTGCGGTACTGCACACCACTTTGGCCTTAATCCCGCTCGTTTTGCGAGGAAAGCCGAGTTAGGAATTTTATAAATACAGTGCTCGTTAACCACGTTACTCGCAATCCGAGGTTTCACTGTGCTAGACTCCGGTCATCAATTCCATATGTGTATACTAGACTACAACCATTAATTCCATAACCATACACTTGACCCTGGCCATCGGTTCCAATATAAATACACTCAACGCTGGCCATGAATTTCCTATGCAGACACTCAAATCCAGTCATTAATTCCATAGGCATACACTTAATTCTGCCCATTAGTTCCATATACACACACACTTGCCTCCAGTCATATGTTCCATATGCAGTTACTCAATTCAGACCATCGGTTCCATATACATACACTTGAATCTAGCCATCAGTTGCATAGGCAAATACTTGGCTCTGCCGTTCCATACGCATTCACTCAACTTCACCCATCAGGTCTATGATGGACTTCCGTAAGGGCTTGAAGACACTTTTGTTTTCACAAGCCTATAGATAGAGACCTGCCCTTCCAAGCCCTTAGCAGGACGCTGCCTTAATCCTAGGCTGCGGTCCATTGTCAGGGAGTAGGGATAGGCTTGCTGTGCCCTGACACCCACCCCCCCCCCTTTTTTTTTTTTTTAGCTTGTTGGTAAGCGCTTAGACGCGAGTATCACAACTTGCATTTGGCGCTCTATAAGTATTTAATCCAATCCAATCCAATCCAATATGTATACACTCAATTCTGGCCATTAGTTCTATATGTACAAACTTGCCTCTGGCCATACGTTCCATATGCCTTAACTCTACTCTGGCTATCGGTTCCAAATGCATACACTCAAATCTGGCCATCAGTTCCATATGCAAACACTCAGCTCTGGTTATATGTTCCATATTCATCGACTGGCTATCCATTTAATATGCATACACTCAAATCCAGCTATGGGTTCCATTAGCATACACTTGAATCAGCTCATTAGTTCCATATGTATACACACACCAGACTTAAAGGGGTTGTAAAGACAAAAATATTTTCCTCTTAAAATAAAGTCTGACAGTAACTGATAAAGGGGTCAATTCACAAAGAGAAACGTTGTTGGTTTTCTTCAGGTGTTAAATTAGCACTCCATATTTAACGCTAGCAAACATGGTATTCACGAAAGCTATAGTCGTTATGGTTTTCAACTGACTCTTTATCCAATCGTTATGCTAACTACTCAGACGTTATTATTAACATTTGGGATGTTAAAATAACTCTTAAGATCGTTAAATAATGCTGGAGAGATGCATTCTGGGAGCAGAAGGGGAGGAGAACAGCTGCATGTGGAAAAGAGCAGATACAGAGAGAGAGAGACACAAGCAATACACATGGAGATTGAGCATGTGATGTGCAAAATTTCTAGTGTGTGCTTTTCTAAAGCCATGTGTATTTCCTCATACAGAGAATAAATCATGGGAGATGATAATCGGAATTTAGCTATCACCTGGGTTTCAGAAAAGTCATCAAATAGTATGTGAACGGAATACACGTTTATAAATCTGAACAACATTCTAACATGTTCTTCTTCGCCTCTGGATCATTTTAAGTTCAAATAGAGCATGGTTCTAGCTTGCCCAACACTACACTACACTACAAAAATCGCCAAAAGCTTCCTCTAACAACAAAATATCGCCTGGGAAATGTCATAACGCCACCCTGAGGGAGGTGTTAATTTAACGATTGCTTAACGATTGATAACTGTCAAAAAAAAATTTGTGAATTGCACTTCTGTACATATTTAACGATTTGACTCTTTAAAATAACGTTTTGAATCTTTAAAATAACGATTTGACTCTTTAATACGGATCCACACCTTAAAATATCGGTTCTGTGTAGGGAAACGTTATTTGATGATTTTTCAAAGCGTTAAATCGTTTAGTGAATTGAACTAGCTTCAATAACGTGCAAAATCGTTAAAATAACACTCGCAATCTGAAAATAAAGCTTTTTGAATTGACCCCAAAGTAAAAAGTAATGTTTTGCATTAGAACTAGTTTGATACCTGTTGAAATCGAGCTGTTTCTTCACCTCCGTCACTCCTGAATTGTTATTCTCACTGACTTCCTGGTTTGCGGTGCACATTCATTCTTTCTACATCACGGCCTAATGGGAACCACAGTTCCCATTAGGCTTAGCCTCCATGCCTGTGAGGGATAAGAGAGCATCTTCACGCAGAGCTGTAGTCATAGGGAGGGGGTGAGCACATTCTTCTTTCCACCATGCAGGTGCTGGTGGAAAGCAAGAAGAAGAGGAGAGACAGGAAATGGCATTTTCAAACCTGGATTACTGTATTTTGGAGGTCAAAAGGAAAAGTGAGGCAAGTGATATTTAAATGCTCTAGTTTACAGCAATCAATTGATCTAATAAAAAACGAACCTTTAGTGTTCCTTTAAGCCATTGGGTTGGAGGAAGCAAGAAGATCTGTGCCTCATCAATATTTGTGTGTTTGGCGGTGCTTGGGACCCAATCATTGGATCACATGCAGCTCACCATTTACAGATTGTAAAAGAAATGGTACATTCTGTACATACGGTAACTGTATCCTATCTTGTATGCTTTGCCCATGTGTTGCACACGGCACTAATAATGTATTGATTACATGTTTGCATTCTTTTGAGTCCTGATTAGAAATTAGCCTGCCTGTGTTACAATTGTAATAACAACGTCATACCTACGTAACCATGTGTATAGAAAAAAAAAACAGAACAGTTATTTGGAAAGATGCCGAGTATCTTTTTGTGTCTGTTCCCTACTGCATTAGTTATTAATTTGGAACAACTAAGCAATATGAAGATAGGAGTTGCCTATCTGTAAAATTTCCAGCACACACTGTAATGTCAAAAGTATTGGAACACCCGCCTTTACAGGCATATGAACTTTAATGGCATCTAGAGCTGAAACGATTAATCGATATTATCGATAATATTCGATAATGAAAATCGTTGTCAACGATTTTCATTATCGATTAATCGGTCCGCCCTTCCGCCCATTCAAATCCGCGGCCTCAATTACCGTTTGCCGCGGGCCCGCCGCGATCGAGCAGCGGGGGAGGTGGGGGAGCACGGAGGCACAGGATCCTGTGTCTCTGTGCGCCCCCACCACCTCCGCCGCGCGATCGCCGCGGGTCCGCGGCAAACGCTAATTGAGGCCGCGGCTTTGCGGCCTTGTGAAGTCCCAAGCTCTTCCTTCTGTGAGCTGGCGCCATCTGGTGGTGGCCGTTTGACATTACAAGTTAAACAGCAACTGTAATGTTATTTTTTACTGCCATCTCCTTCCCTATAATTAGAACCCCCAAACATTATATATATTTTTTATTCTAACACCCTAGAGAATAAAATGGCGATCGTTGCAATACTTTGTGTCACGCCGTATTTGCGCAGCGGTCTTACAAGCGCACTTTTTTTGGATTTTTTATTTTTTTTAATTAAAAAATAAAACAGTAAAGTTATCCCAATTTTTTTTTTAGATTGTGAAAGATAATGTTACGCCGAGTAAATTGATACCCAACATGTCACGTTTCAAAATTGCGCCCGCTCGTGGAATGGTGTCAAACTTTTACCCTTTAAAATCTCCATAGGCGACGTTTAAAAAAAATAAAGATGCATGTTTTGAGTTACAGAGGAGGACTAGAGCTAGAATTATTGCTCTCGCTCCAACAATCGCGGTGATACATCACGCGTATGTGTTCGCTTCTGCGCGCAAGCTCGTCGGGACGGGGCGCATTTTCTGGCTCCTAACTTTTTTAGCTGGCTCCTAGATTCCAAGCAAATTTGTCAAGCCCTGCCGTGAGGGATAGTGCCCCAGCATTGGTGTTCCCGGGAGGAATAGTGCCCCAGCATTGGTGTTCCCGGGAGGAATAGTGCCCCAGCATTGGTGTTCCCGGGAGGAATAGTGCCCCAGCATTGGTGTTCCCGGGAGGAATAGTGCCCCAGCATTGGTGTTCCCGGGAGGAATAGTGCCCCAGCATTGGTGTTCCCGGGAGGAATAGTGCCCCAGCATTGGTGTTCCCGGGAGGACTAGTGCCCCAGCATTGGTGTTCCCGAGAGGAATAGTGCCCCAGCATTGGTGTTCCCGGGAGGAATAGTGCCCCAGCATTGGTGTTCCCCGGGAGGAATAGTGCCCCAGCATTGGTGTTCCCGGGTAGGAATAGTACTGCTGCAAAGTTGTGTAATGTTAATGTTAAACGTTTTTTAATCTGCCGTTTGAGTGTAACATGTTTTTTCATTATTACTGTTAAATAAACGAAAAAATTCCACATTACGTTTTTTTAATGATTTTATCCGATTAATCGAAAAAATTATCGGCCGATTAATCGATTATGAAAATAATCGTTAGTTGCAGCTCTAATGGCATCCCAGTCTTAGTCCGTAGGGTTCAATATTGAGTTGGCCCACTCTTTGCTGCTATAACAGCTTCATCTCTTCTGGGAAGGCCGTCTACAAGGTTTAGGAGTGTCTATGGGAATGTTTGACCATTCTTCCAGAAGAGCATTTGTGAGGTGAGGCACTGATGATGGGACGAGAAGGCCTGGCACACAGTTTGCGTTCTAATTCGTCCCAAAGGTGTTCTATTGGGTTGAGGTCAGAAACCTGTGCAGGCCAGTCAAGTTCCTCCACCCCAAACTCCCTCATCCGTGCCTTTATGGACCTTTGCTTTGTATACACACACACACACACACACACACTAATATATTAATATATATATAAGGGTTGTCCCGATACCGATACTAGGATCGGTACCGATACTGAGCATTTGCGCGAGTACTTGTACTCGTGCAAATGCTCCCGATACTTTTTTTTTTCAGAGAGAGAGAGCGGGCGGAGAGTGGGAGGAGAGGGGGCAGAGCAGAGCAGTCCTCAAAGAGAAAGCTAAGACCTCCCCCACCACCACCGCCGTCTAGTTGATCAGCGCGGGGAACAATACAGCTTTCATTTGAATAGCTGTGTGTTCCCCCTCCGCCCCTCCCCCTTGTCCGGGCACTTTGATAGACAGACCACCCGTCCCAGCATTGGATGAGTGATCTGCCTATCAAAGTGCCCTGACAAGGGGGAGAGGCTATATATAAAGAGGCGCGGAGGGGGAACACACAGCTATTCAAAAGAAAGCTGTAATTTTCCCCCGCGCTGATCAACTAGGCGACGACGGCGGCGGGGAGGTCTTGGCTTTCTCTTGGGGGACACGGCTGCATTTGTGGGGGGACACGGCTGCATTTGCGGACACGTTTTTAAAAAATATCGGTATCCGGTATCGGTGAGTACATTAAAAAAGTGGTATCGGGACAACTAATTGTGTATATATATATATATATATATATATATATATATATATATATATATATATATATATATATATATACATATATATATACACACACACACACACACATACACACACACACACACACATATATATACATATACATACATACATGTCTATATAATTAAAGGTGTAGAATTATATAAAACACACACAAAACCTCAAGTCCACATCTTATCCTCTTTGACACCACCAGCAACTGCCAATAGTCAGACAATGGGACGTCTTTCTATCCAGGTGCCTGCGGCCTCCAGACACTTCGATTACATAACCTAACCTCAGCTCCACAGAACCCTGTCATTTGTTTTTTCCATTTACTTAAAAGAAGCTGTGCCAAACAAAAGCTTATGGCGGCGTCCTGCCCATCCTAGCAGAATATTTTCCATTGACACGCCTCGGATGAATTGGGTCTCGTGTCGATGACCTCATGGAAAAAATGTCACTCGCGACTTTCATAACTTACAATACTTGTTACCACTTCGCACCTTCAGGAATGCTCGCTGGAATCCACACAAATGACTTCAATTCATATTCCTAGAAATCATGCAACTTAAAAAAGAAGAAGATCTCTGCTCACACATGAAAAGGGAACCTGTCGTGAAGAGTAACGCATAGGCTGCCGCTACCAACCTCCGATCCGGGGTCAGGGACTTAGAAAGTTTTAGAGCCAAACAATCAATCAGCATAACAAAAAGACAGCCAACATTCTCAGATGAAGGCCGGAAATGGCAGCACACAGAATTCTTCAAAGGACAGTCTTGTGGTCAAGTGTTCATATCTGGTCATGTCACCTTTACCGTCCGGGCCAATTCTGACATTTCCTGCATGCATGTAAAAATATGCATTTTTTGGAGTCAAAAATTACTTAGACCCCGTCCAAACAATATATTTTTTCCAAACAAGTCCATAGAGGAAAAAAACGAGAATTGCTGCAATTTTTTTTGGTCAAGTGATATTTGCACATCGGTTTACCAAATGCAAAAGAAAAAAAACACTAAAATGAATTTTAGTGCACACAAAACAATATAATACACACTTTTTTAGTAAAATATAAAGATGTAATGCTGAGTAAATGGATACCCAACACATCATGCTTTAAAATTGCGCATGGTCATGGAATGGCAACTAACTATGGTACATTAAATTATCCATAGGCAACACTTTGTAGGTTACCAGTTTGGAGTTACACAGGGAGGTCTGGTGCTAAATTATTGCTCCAACTTCGACATTTGTAGTGATACCTCACATTTGTGGTGTGATCACTGTATGCATACGCATGCAGGACCTACGTGTATATTCACATTTGCTCACGAGCACGAGGAAACGGAGGTACTTTCCATTTAAAAAATATATATATTATTTAAAAAAAAAAAATGTGATTAAACTTTATTGCTATGTGAACAACATCCCTTGAGATAGCATAAGCCATGGCAGGTCCTCATTAAAGAGAGAGCTTGGATCTATTAGACCCCAGATCTCTCCACGGCCCTTCAAAGCAGCTGATCAAACCAAGAAAAATGTGTTTGGCTGCTTTACAAACCGGTAACGGCTTGTAAAGAAACTTAAACCGGAAATGACAAAATCCTCATTGCTTCCAGTATTTTTACTGGCGGCCAGTAAAAAAAATGGTCACTTTTCTCCTGCCAGTAAGAGGTTGCCAGTAAAAAATATGGCTGTGATACTCGGCTTGAAACTGTGCATAGGCAGCTCGGGCCCAGATCCGGCTGAGACCATTCAAGTGCCTGCTACAGTGTGGTATCGGGACAACCTTTCATTTTGGGCTTGGACGGTGGGGGGGGGGGGGGGGGGGGGGGTCTGGTGGAGGTGGTCTGTGAGCATGTTGTGTGATGTCATGGTGCAAGGGAGCAGAGCGGCGAGAGCCTCGTGTGTGGGTCTGCAGGACGGGAGTATGGTAAGCCAGGAGTTGGACTGTCAGTGCTGTTTGGACTGAAAGGGGCTAAAGCAGGGGTGCCCAACCTTTTGAAGGCTGGAGAGCCACTTAAGCGACTTGGTAACCAGTTGCGGGCCACAATGAGCGGAGTGGACAGATGACAGGTCTGTGTCCAGTCTGCATATGCAAAACAGACACAGGCACAGCCCAATCTACTCTATGGGCCCTCCGATCCAATCGGATAGAAGGGGACAGGATCCATAGAGGTGAATGGAGGGTCCCATTGGGTTGGACAGATCATGTGAAAGGGGCCCAAGGCTGCTTTTACACTGATGGTCTGTGGTCTATTGCGCCGCAGTGTTCCTGTGGTTTTCCTGCCGGTTAGCTGCACTTTGCCATAGACGCCTATTATATCCCGCAGGCATGGTGCACTTTCTGAAAAGCTGCTTGCTTCCTCTACCGCCGGCTTCATTTACAACAACGATGCTCCCGAATGGCAGGTTGGCGTCCTGCAACCAGAGCTTGCCAACCAGCCATCCCAGAGCAGGGGGTCGCGGGCCACAGCAGAAGGCTCTGTGGGCCACATGTGGCCCCCGGGCCACTGGTTGGGCACCCCTGGGCTAAAGGGACCACCTGGCATGGCGACAGACTGTCACTGACTCAGGAGGGGACATGTCGGTTTGATGATCAGTGCTGCTGAACACTGCTGTCAGTATCACTGTGAGAGTCAGTCAATTTCATGTGTGTGTGCTGCCCATTCTAATTTCTTGCCCTCCTGAGTCCTGTCCCTGAGCTACTTACTATATAACAAAAAAATAAATATGCTTTTTGCATTAATATCTACCTTAAATCACATTGCTGATTACAGTATTTATGCTACAAACAAGTACAATATGCAATTTGCACTTAAAACTGTAATTTTGTAACTTTTGGAACTGCCAGTAAAAAGTTATCTATGCCAGTAAATTTAATCTGGTAGGTTGGCAACACTGCTCTAGGCAAACCATCCGAAGGAAAGCTCTATGGTCAACATCCGGGGGTCAGCGGACCTGTTCTGACTCACCAATCGCAGCAGTGAGTCAGTAAAGGGGGCGGAAGGGGGGGGTGGGAGGATGGGAGTGCCCCCCTCTCGCCGCCCGTAAGAACAATCAAGTGGCAAAAGGGTGCAGAAAATCTCTGTCTGAAAAAGATGATATCTGAATGATGCCTGTAGCTGCACACATCATTCAGATATCCCCGCACAAAGTCAAGGACGATACATCGGCCGTGGCTGGGTGGACCAAGATGGCCACCTCTCTGGGAGCTAGGCCGAAGCCGTGGCCTTTCCTATGGCCAATGCAGGACCAGGAGGCCCGCGGATCACGTGTGTGCCGACCTGAAGGTGTTGATCCGTACAGATCACGGATCAATGAGGATCTGTTGCACCCTTAAAACCCATCGATTGTAACAGTTTCAATAAACCGTTACATTGCAGGCATGTCCTGGGAATTTTCACATTGGATGTGCTCTCAACATACTGTCAAACCATCCAATGGCTGGAGTGATAACTTATCACATGTCGCAGCATCACAGCAGTTGAAGATCAAAACAGATGCCAAGATGGCAGCTTCCTTGGCTGAAAACGATAGGAAGGTTTAGTTCCGCTTTAGGTCTTATGCTAAATGGACAGCTTTACCCGATAATCCCACACCAGTAGCTTCAGCTGAAATCACATGACCAAATACCAGCACCTGGTCAGGTGATCTTAGCCAAAAAGTACTTGAAGAATGATGCCAATTGGCTAGCTTCGCCCAAACTTCACTTTCCGAGCCCTTGAAGTTGAGATCATGTAAACAAGCCATCATTTAGGTCACGGGATTAGCCGTTGTGGTACTCCAGACCCTTACTTGTCTTACCCCAACCACAATGGAGTGACTAGACAGACTTCAGTACCAGAACTTCATCAGAACTCAATGCACCCACATAAGTATTGGCACAGTAAAAAATAAATACAAAATAAAAGTACCTTTCTTGTTAAGAAACTTCCATTAATAAGATCTCCCATCTGTGCTCTTGCTTTGTCTCCATGTTCCATCAAGTTCCCGAAAGAGACTACAACTGGCCATCTCAACACACATTACAGGAGCACAGCCAGTTGTTGTCACCATCAGAAAGCCCACCATGAGGAATGCCAAGCAACCATTTCTGGAGTGCATATAGATAGTTAGAGGCTGCAGGAGATCAGCACCCGTGAGGTCCAACGAAAAAAAAAGTGCAAGAAAAGTACATTTGTTTTTAAATAATGGCAATGCTTTATGACTAGGGTTGTCCCGATACCAGTATCGGTATCGGGACCGATACTGAGTATTTGCGGGAGTACTTGTACTCCCGCAAATACCCCCGATACCTAAATAGAATACTCCTCCCCCCCCCCGCCGCTGCATCGGAACCCGCCGCCGCATGGGTTAAACTCGGGATTGGATGGGTGATTGTGATCTGTCCAATCCAGAGCAAGGGGGAGTGTCTATACGCGTGGGCAAAACAGCTATTCAAATGAATGCTGTGATGTTCTCTGTGCAGCAGCGGCAGGTAGGTATGAGGGACATGGCTGGGGGGACATGGCTGGATATGTGAGGGACATGGCTGGGGGGACATGGCTGGATATGTGGGGGACATGGCTGGAGGGACATGGCTGGAGGGACATGGCTGCATATGTGGGGGACATGGCTGGAGGGACATGGCTGCATATGTGGGGGACATGGCTGGAGGGACATGGCTGCATATGTGGGGGACATGGCTGGAGGGACATGGCTGCATATGTGGGGGACATGGCTGGGGGGGACATGGCTGCATATGTGGGGGACATGGCTGGGGGGGACATGGCTGCATATGTGGGGGACATGGCTGGGGGGGACATGGCTGCATATGTGGGGGACATGGCTGCATATGGGGACACATTTAAAAAAAGTATTGGTATTCGGTATTGGCGAGTACTTGAAAAAAAGTATCGGTACTTGTACTCGGTCCTAAAAAAGTGGTATCGGGACAACCCTATTTATGACACACTCCTTATGCAAATTAAATGTCATCCCATCATTCAGACTGGTGCTCCTGTCCCCAGCCAATCATTGACCTGCACATGTTTAGCGGTGGCTTCCGATTGGTTTTCAGCTCCAGCCATCACTTGACGGTCACACCCCCTCCTAAGTTGTTTAGAAGTCATCCGCCACCCCATTGGAAGGGCTGTGAGCTTTTCTAAGGCTGACCCAAGCTCAGCGACGGCTGGTGATGAGTTATGGACAGCAGAATGCAGGTTATAAAAAGGCATTGCGAGGAATTAGGCCTGAAACCCAAAATATGGCATCCAAGCATGCACTGGGGTTTTGTTATATGGTCAGTTTAGAGGCAAGCAACGTCATCAAGTTATCCCTTCATGAAAAAGGACCCCTCTGCACAAAATGTTCCGTGTCATTCAATATAATGGAAACTAGACCTGAATGGAACAAGCATCTTCAGCCATCTATTTATATTTCCGTGGCTGGAAAGCTCATATGGAAATAGGCTGGAAATTTGTCTTAAAGTGTATGCCAGGGCAACAAAAACACACACACACACACACACACACACACACACACACACACAGTACATCTCCGCACTACATGCACCATTTCCCTAGGATTTATCCATTTAACTACTAAAAAGTAGTTGTAAACCCTGGGGAAAAAAAACCTGCAAGACAAAAGGCATAATGAGCTAGTATGTATAGCATACTAGCTCATTATGAATTACTTACCTGAGATCGAAGCCCCACAGCTGTCCCCCTCCCCACTTCGGTAGCGACACTCTCCTGGGGCTTACTTCCGGGTATCGCGGCTCCGGCGCTGCGATTGGAGCCGCAATGACGTCACTCCCGCGCATGCGCACGGGAGCCGCTGGTAGCGGTACACGGACTGAATATAGGATATGTCATGCTGGAAAGCATGACAGACATCGGTGAATTTTTTTTTACCGATCTCATGATCAGTGTTGCTCACTAGCCGCAATCGCGGCTTTGTTTACGTACAGGTATCCGGGCGCGACGTCATCACATCGCGCCCGGGTCCTCCGACGGTCAAAGAGATGACTGGTGACCATCTGGTCACCAGTTATCTCTATGCTTCCTGCCTGCGCCGGACGATTCCTTCTCCGGCCCCCTGATGCCACAGGAGAGCCCGGAGGAGCACCGGATGGCGGCGGGGATGTCCCCTCCCGCCACCTATAAGAACGATCAAGCGGCAGAACCGCTATGATCATTCTAATGGTGTGCAGGATCGCCGGCTGAAGACATGGATATCTGAATGATGCCTCTAGCTGCAGGCTTCAGATATCCCCCGGCAAAGCCCAGGACGTCATATGACGATAGAACGTCCACCCAGGATGGGAGAACCCATCTGTGGACGTCACATGACGATATGCTGGTATTGAAGTGGTTAAAAGCAGAAAGTCAAAAAAATTTAACACACAGAGGTGATCAAATACCACCAAAAAGAACATAAATTTTGTCTGGGTACAGCGTCGCACGACCGCGCAATTGTCAGTTAAAGTAACAAAGTGCCGTATCGCAAAAATGGCATGGTCATGGGGGGGGGGGGGTAAATCTTCCAGAGCTGAAGTGGTTAATGTAAACATTGTTGCACTTTAGCACACAGTGTCTGCACCTCTCACACAGTATATATAAAATCGCCATATCTACAACTCCAAATACTGCTTTCATCCAGCCCCCTGGCTCAGCAGAAGATTTTCCATGCGGTCCGTTTCTGCGACACTCCTATTTTTAAACAAAGTAGTTGTTGGGCAGTAAAAGGCGGCATTGTTGGACGGACAAACATGGAACATCCGTCCTGCTGACTGGAGAGACGCGGCGGCGTTACTTGGCTGTTTTCTGAGTCGTGTCGAGGTTCTGCACTAATCGTAAAGAATGTGCTGCGTGCAAGATTTGTGTATAAACCGCTCAGACACAGGCAATGGACAGAGCGATTAATAGGACCATCCGCCAGGAATATCGCCGTGTACACAACACACCAACAAGCTAGGATTTCTACTTGCGCTACATTCACACGTATGCAATTTGACGCATTTTGCAATTAGCAGAAACGCGCTACAGTCCTACGTGGTTTCCTATGGTTCACGTTCACATCTATGCGTTTTTCAGCCGTGGCGTTCTTTGAAAGGACTGAGGACTTTTTTCCTGCAGCAGCTTGCGTTTTGCATGCAACAAACTTCAGTAGAGCCGCGCCAGAAATGCAAGTTTTGCGTTTGATGCGTTGCGCTTATTTTTCCCCGCTGTATATAGCTGGTAGCTAAAAATCGGGCCGGAAAGCCGGCCTCTGCATCCTTGACTGCTTGCCACCCGCCCACCGTCAAATAACAGAGGGGCGGTGCGGCTCTCGATCTGGGAGGACATCTGGAGACGGTGCCCCACAACGGCCGCTATTGTGCGCCCGCAGCGCTCCATTCACAGCTGCGCTATTTTGCTAGGACACGGTGTGACCCTGATCTCTATAACCATGTGATCAACTGTGTCCAATCACAGCCAGTCAAACATAAATACGGAAGCGCTGTGAATCGGCTTATCTCGCCTCACACCGACAGAGTGTAGCAAGGAGTGACAATCAGGTAATTAGGGCACTTGAGCAGCACAGTAGCGACTACATTTTACTCCAAATCTTGTTGGAGTAGCAGACAGATGCCCCCGATGTGAACCCCTTCCCTGTCAGTGTCATTAGTACAGTGACAGTGCATATTTTTAGCACTGATCACTGTAATAATGTCACTGGTCCCCACATTTTTTCAAAAGTGTCAGTCAGGTGTCTGATTTGTCTGCCGCATTATTATAGTCATAGGTGTGCACAGCAAAGCTCAAACACACACAATATATATATATATATATATAGTGTGTGTGTGTGTGTGTTTGAGCTTTGGAGTGCACACCCTAATGTAATAGGATATATATATATATATATATATATATATATATATATATATATATATATATATATATATATATATATATATATATATATAGTCATTATATTATAGTAGGGCAATGGACGTGTCAGTAGAATAGTTGATGGGGTCAGTGAGCAGGGACTGTTGTCAGTAATTTATTTTTATATTTTTTTCATTATTACTTTTTACAATTTTTTATTTTTTTTTTACATTTTATTGTTTACATTTTTTTTTTCCCCAAACGGTTTTTATTATTTTCTTTTACAATTTTTTAGGGGCACCATTGGGGGGCTTTAGTGATATATAAGGGGCCTAAACAGTCCCCTGATATCTCACTTTTTAGACAGAGAACAGAGAGATTCCAGAGTCCATTTCTTTGCAGCCAAGCAGCAGGGGGAATCTGGGCAGCACAGGGTGATTAGGGTGTGCCTGGGCACACCTGGCACACCCTGTGCGCACACCTATGCTTATAGTCCCGTTTTAAATCGCTGATCGCTACCATAAAATTTATGTCCTCTTTCCCCTCTTTTTGGTGGTATTTGATCACCTCTGCGGTTTTTCATTTTTATCGCTATAAACAAACAAAAAAAATACAATTTTGAAACTCGATCTCTCACTTTTCCACCCCGACAGATCAGCGGTGTGCTTTGTCTACATCGGCACACCGCAGTTCCGCCAATCGTTCACAGGAGAGATGGGTCGCTGTGGCCATTGCTGTCCTCCAGACCCGCTGACTGGCTCCTGCCGTGTCCAATCACAGCTGGAGTGACTCATCGGCGGCACGCACCCCCTAAACCACGTGCACAAAGTCACGTACAGGTACGTGATTTTGCACACCCAGACCACCCTGCTGCAGTAAACGCTCTGATACGGTGTGACACAAAATATTGTAACGATCGCCATTTTATTCTCAAGGGTCTCTGCTAAATATAAATGTGTATATATATATATATATATATATATATATATATATATATATATATATATATATATATATATATATATATATCATATTTACAAATAAATATTTAGCTTTTTTTATGATTTAGTGCAATTTGCCTTCAAGTTAAATACATTTTTATTGCAGCAAAAAGTAAAAGCAGCTACAGAGCACAGGAAGTAGTAACATTGCCTTTCCAGACAGCAATATTGATTTTAAATATCCAGACCGGGTTATACAGAATTACAGCGGCCGACAATTACCAATAAAGGAGGACAAACCGTGTGATTGTCATAATATTCAATGTAGAGCTACAGTCAAAAGGCAGAGTAGAAGCAAAGAGTTTTTAATGGAACATAACATTTTCATCTGTGCTTGTCCATTGGAGGTCACTTTTTTTTGGGCCGAAAAATGCAGCTATTTAACAGCACAGCACTGTAATGGGTGAACCATGACCATAAGATAAATTGGATCTAGGGCCGAAAAAACGAATCGATTAATCGACAACTAATCGATTATGAAATTAATCGATTACAATTTTCATAATCGATTAATCGGCCGGTAACATAATGGGGTTAAAAAAAGACTAAAATTAGCCCTTTTATAGTACAAAAAAGCAAATCACTATTGTTAATATTATTTCACTGTCCCACAGGAAAAAATGAACCCCTTACAATAGTGATTTGCTCTTTTTGTACTAATTTTTGTTTTTATAACCCCATTATGTTACTAAACATCTCAGGCCGGGGTCACACCTCTGTTTTTAGTGCTTTTTGCAGAAACAGACTACAGTTAATTTACATGTTCTCCTATGGGACACGTCTCCGAAGGGAAGGGATGATGCTCTGCTTCAGTATATCACAGTACATGTTGGCATTCTTGGTTCCCTCAATGATCTGTAGCTCCCCAGTGCCGGCAGCACTCATGCACCCCCAGACCATGACACTCCCACCACCATGCTTGACTGTAGGCAAGACACACTTGTCTTTGTACTCCTCACCTGGTTGCTGCCACACACACTTGTCACCATCTGAACCAAATAAGATTATCTTGGTCTCATCAGACCACAGGACATTTCCAGTAATCCATGTCTTTAGTCTGCTGGTCTTAAGCAAACTGGTTTGCAGGCTTTCTTGTGCATCATCTTTATAAAAGAGGCTTCCTTCTTGGACGACAGTCAAGCAGACCAATTTGATGCAGTGTGCAGCGTATGGTCTGAGCACTGACAGGCTGACACCCCACCCCTTCAACCTCTGCAGCAATTCTGGCAGCACTCATACGTCTATTTCTCAAAGACAACCTCTGTATATGACGCTGAGCACTCAACTTCTTTGGTCGATCATCACGGGGCCTGTTCTGAGTGGAACCTGCCCTGTTAAACCGCTGTATGGTCTTGGCCACCGTGCTACAGCTCAGTTTTAGGGTCTTGGCAATCTTCTTATAGCCTAGGCCATCTTTATGTAGAGCAACAATTATTTTTTTTTCAGATCCTCAGAGTTTTCTTAGCCATGAGGTGCCATGTTGAACTTCCAGTGACCAGTAAGAGAGTGAGAGCAATAACACCAAATTTAACACACCTGCTCCCCATTCACCCCTGAGACCTTGTAACACTAATGAGTCACATGACACTGGGGAGGGAAAAATGGCTAATTGGGCCCAATTTGGACATTTTCACTTAGGGGTGTACTCAATTTTGTTGCCGGCGGTTTGGATATTAATGGCTGTGTGTTATTTTGAGGGGACAGCAAATATACACTGTAATGCAGCGTACACACGATCGAAATCTCCGACAAGAAAAGTTCGATGTGAGGTTGTGGTCGGAAATTCCGACCGTGTGTAGTGCCCATCATTTTCTGTCTGAATTTCCGACAGCAAAAAAGGGAAAAGTTCTTGTCGGAAATTCCGATCGTCTGAATGCAATTCCGATGCGCAAAAATCATTGAACTTCATTTTTTTTCTTCTTCTTGTTCACCGCGTTCTGGGCGGTCGGAATTTCCGACCAAATTTGTGTGACTGTGTGTATGCAACACAAGTTGGAGCCAACATTCCGACAGAAAAAAATCCAGTTTTCTTGCCGGAATTTCCGATCGCGTGTACGCGGCATTATATAAGCTGCACACTCACTACTTTACATTGTAACAAAGTGTCATTTCTTCAGTGTAAAGATGAACAGCTATAATAAAATATTTACAAAAATGTGAGGGGTGTACTTACTTTTGTGAGATACTGTATATTATATATTTTATTTTTTTCCCTCTTAATTTGAACGTACTTTTCCACAGACATGACTGTCGGTTGTTTTGTATGTTGTTTTTATGAGCTGTCAAGGATGGAAAAAAATTGTAAAAAATCGATTGAGCGTATAAAACATGACCTGGGCAGAGTCCAGAAGATTGGGAGAAGTCAGTGAATCTCTTGGATGGAAAATAAACAGCAAGTTCATCACAGAGACCCGACCTGCACTCTAGATTAGGGGAAGTGGAAAAAGAATTGTCAGCGCAACGACACAGCTGGTCGGTGGAATGGAGGAAAATAGAAGGTGAACAACCTAGTTAGAGGGGGTCTCACGATTCTACCTTTCCATTAGCACACCGATCAGGAGCAAAATTCCACCTTATTTTTTATTATTACAGGTACTTGCATAGCTCTGTAAACTTTATGCAGCACTTTTACCTATTTATTGTATATTCACATCAGTCACTGCCCTAAAGGAGCTTACAACTAGGGTTGTACCGATACCGAGCATTTTCCCAAGTACTTGTATTCAGGCAAATGCTCACGATGCTTCACCCGATACCTGGAAGACAGCGGTGATCGGTGCGTGGGGGAGTTGCAAGCTTCTCCCCGCGGCTTTCAGCTTCTTTAGTGAAATCTATACAGCGGTGATCGGTGCTTGTAAATCTCCCACAAACGATCACTGCTGACTGTCACCACATTAGGGGTGCAACGGATCATGACCGATCCGCGATCCGAACGGGTCGACCTGTTCGGATCAGCACAGCACGCGATCCGCGGACCGCACCGCCGCCGGGGCCTTAGGAAAGGCCGTGGCTTCGACCTAGCTCCGGAGCGGTCGGCCATCTTGGTACACCCAGCGGCGGTGTGCTCTGAGGTCATCACCCCTCCCTTTGCTCGTGGATTTTCTTTTCTGCAAGAGCGCACACCGCAACAAGTGCAGTGAGTTGGACTGGTAGTGGCTATTATTTATTAGTGATTATGGGGGCGATGTTGGACTGGCTATAAGTACTAGTGTGGGGGCAATGTTGGACTGGCTATAAGTACTAGTGTGGGGGCAATGTTGGACTGGCTATAAGTACTAGTGTGGGGGCAATGTTGGACTGGCTATTATTACTAGTGTGGGGGCAATGTTGGACTGGCTATTATTACTAGTGTGGGGGCAATGTTGGACTGGCTATTATTACTAGTGTGGGGGCAATGTTGGACTGGCTATTATTACTAGTGTGGGGGCAATGTTGGACTGGCTATAAGTACTAGTGTGGGGGCAATGTTTGACTGGCTATTATTTCTAGTGTGGGGGCAATGTTTGACTGGCTATTATTTCTAGTGTGGGGGCAATGTTGGACTGGCTATTATTACTAGTGTGGGGGCAATGTTGGACTAGCTATTATTACTAGTGTGGGGGCAATGTTGGACTGGCTATAAGTACTAGTGTGGGGGCAATGTTGGACTGGCTATAAGTACTAGTGTGGGGGCAATGTTGGACTGGCTATTATTACTAGTGTGGGGGCAATGTTGGACTGGCTATAATTAGTAGTGTGGGGGAAATGTTGGACTGGCTATAATTAGTAGTGTGGGGGGCAATGTTGGACTGGCTATTACTACTAGTGTGGGGGCAATGTTGGACTGGCTATAATTAGTAGTGTGGGGGCAATGTTGGACTGGCTATAATTAGTAGTGTGGGGGCAATGTTGGACTGGCTATAAGTACTAGTGTGGGGGCAATGTTGGACTGGCTATAAGTACTAGTGTGGGGGCAATGTTGGACTGGCTATTATTACTAGTGTGGGGGCAATGTTGGACTGGCTATAAGTACTAGTGTGGGGGCAATGTTGGACTGGCTATAAGTACTAGTGTGGGGGCAATGTTGGACTGGCTATTATTACTAGTGTGGGGGCAATGTTGGACTGGCTATAATTAGTAGTGTGGGGGCAATGTTGGACTGGCTATAATTAGTAGTGTGGGGGCAATGTTGGACTGGCTATAATTAGTAGTGTGGGGGCAATGTTGGACTGGCTATAATTAGTAGTGTGGGGGCAATGTTGGACTGGCTATTACTACTAGTGTGGGGGCAATGTTGGACTGGCTATAATTAGTAGTGTGGGGGCAATGTTGGACTGGCTATAATTAGTAGTGTGGGGGCAATGTTGGACTGGCTATAAGTACTAGTGTGGGGGCAATGTTGGACTGGCTATAAGTACTAGTGTGGGGGCAATGTTGGACTGGCTATTATTACTAGTGTGGGGGCAATGTTGGACTGGCTATAAGTACTAGTGTGGGGGCAATGTTGAACTGGCTATAATTAGTAGTGTGGGGGCAATGTTGGACTGGAACAGGGATGGTGATGACGAGTGGGGGGACAATGGTGGACATTACAGTGACGAAGGGGGCAAGTTATGTTTGTCTTGTGTGGTTTTTTTTACCGATCCGAAAAATGATCCGATCCGTGACTCCTGATCCGAGGAACGATCCGAACCGTGAGTTTTTTGATCCGTTGCACCCCTACACCACATCCTCCTCCAGTCCGCCTCCGTGTTCCCCTAGACTCCACCTCAGTTCTGCTGCTGTCCCCCTCCGTTCTTCCTATATGTCCCCCTCCGTTCTGCTGCTGTCCCCCTCCGTTCTTCCTCCATGTCTCCCTCCCCGTCATCCTCCTACCTTTTCTGTATGAACAGTCAGTGATCACTCTGTCCATTCACATAACTGAAACATTGTAACCACCTGCGATTACGATGTCTCAGTTTATGAATGGAGAGGAGCCGCTGGCTTCTCTCTATTCATTTTCAGTGCAGCCGAGGCTGCAGAGAAAGGGACTGGGGAATCTCTCTCGGTCTCTTTCTTTGTCTCAAGGGGGAGATTTTGGGGATCTGTTAAGACCCCCGATATCTCACCAAAGCCATCCAACAGGGCCGATAAAAAAAAAAAAAAAAAAGATTGCAATAAATAAAAAATAAATAAAAAAATAGTAAAAAATAATAATAAAAAAAAGAAAAAAACACAGACACTGTCCACCCCCTCACCCAAAAAACAAAACAAAAAAAAAAAAAACACACACACCACTGTCACGTGACATAAAAAAAAAAAAAAGGGATCGGTAATTGGTATCGGTTAGTACTTGAAAAAAAAAAGTAATCAGTACTTGTACTCAGTCTTAAAAAAGCAGTATCGAGACAAACCTACTTACAACCCAAGATATACCATGATCAAACCCACAATTCATCTTGACAGAGAGACATGTAAAAAAAAAAAAAATTATAAAAACCTCACCTCT
Source organism: Rana kukunoris (assembly GCA_029574335.1). Lineage (NCBI taxonomy): Eukaryota > Metazoa > Chordata > Amphibia > Anura > Ranidae > Rana > Rana kukunoris. The sequence goes on along the minus strand of CM056050.1, from coordinate 581,729,832 downwards.
AGTTTGACCCGTGTTATTTTAAAACTAGTGTTATGCTTCGTACACACGATCGTAAATTCCGACAACAAATGTTCGATGTGAGCTTTTGGATGGAAATTCCGACCGTGTGTAGTCTCCATCGGACATTTGCTGTCGGAATTTTCACCAACAAAAATTTAAGAGCTGGTTCTCAAATTTTCACATAGTTAAAGTTCTCGTCGGAAATTCCGACGCACAAAAATCCTACGCATGCTCAGAATCATTGAACTTAATTTTTCTCAGCTCGACGAATGTGTTGTATGTCACCGCGTTCTTGATGTTCGGAATTTCAGACATTTGTGCAACTGTGTGTATGCAACACAAGCTTGAGCCAACATTCCACCGGGGAAAGGATCCACGGTTTTGTTGTCGGAAATTGCGATCGTGTGTACACGGCATTGGTGTGCTTTTACATGGGCTTTCCACCCGACAGACTCCGTTTTGCTCAGCAGGCGATCGATCTGTTGATCCCGTCTGAGCAGGCAGATGGCAGGTCCGTCTCCGCTCACTGTGCTAAGATGGACCTGACAGATTTCCACTCTCCTCTATGGGGAGATCGGATGAAAACGGACCGCCTGTGTATTCATCCAATCCCATCCTCCAGACTGATGGAAATCAGGGTCACCATCATTCTGGATTTAACAGACAAGATTGGATACCGGCGGATGTCAGTGGACATGTCACTGCTGACATCCGCCGCTCCATAGAAGTGCATGGAGTGACCAATCAGGTCTGCCTGAAAAACTGACAGGCGGACCTGACCGCTCGTGTGAAAAGGGACCTTACTGTAGCTACATATTCTATAACTTGTCAAAAATTTTAAACAGCAAACTTACATTTTCAGTAGAAAGCATGGCGAATTTGCAAATTTAATTAACGGCTTAATTCTAAGTTTTCTGTAATTTGCATTGAAATGTTACAAATACAAAACAAAAACAAAAAGAAGTTTGCATACAGGTCATAAAAAATAAATAAAAAAACACAATAAAAAATTTAAAATCAGCAAAAAAAATAAAAAATTGCCAAAATGATAGGAATGTCTTAATTAGGGTTATCTTTACCTAAAAGGTTAAAACATGAATTTTTATTTATTTTTTCTTTACGCCATGTGTTGCTGGGGCTGACATTATAAGCAGATCAAAGGAAACTTCTTTAAAATTAAAACAATAATATTGGTAAGTATTTATGAATAAACACTGCAATTGTTTACTGGCTTCATTCCCATTCCCATCCCTCTGACCATGAGAAGGACCCCAATGTTAAAGGGGTTGTAAAGGTAAACGTTTTTTTACCTTAATGCATCCTATGCATTAAGGTAAAAAAACATCTCACAGCACCGCCCCGAGTCCCCGTTTTACTTACCTGACCGTTCGAAACTCCCAGGCGCGTCCACGTCATCCTCTTCGGTTCCCAGCCTGGCCGTTGATTGGCTAGGCTGGGCGGATTGATAGCAGCGCAGCCATTGGCTGGTGCTGCTGTCAATCACAGCGGATGACGAAGCGCGCCGGGGGGTGGGGCCGAGTGATACAGTCGGCGGCTATGGCCTCCGCTGTATCACGGGAGCGCGCTCGCAAAAGCTTTCCACCGTGCGAGCGCCCTCGCATGAAGATGGAAAGCTTTTGCTAAGAGGAGCCCAGACAGCCGCCGAGGGACCCCAGAAGACAGCTTTCCGGGCCACTCTGTGCAAAATGAACTGCACAGTGGAGGTAAGTATAACATGTTTGTTATTTTTTTTTATTTTTTTTAAACTGACTTTAGTGTCCCTTTAAACTGACAGCCTGTCCTGGCATTGTCACCAAGCAGCATTATATAAAGACAGTTAAAATATAAGATCACCTTTTATATGTTACACCTGTATTTAGGGTGTAACATGTTACTTTGGAGAAGATCCCCACACACCCCTCCCCCGTGACAGCAGACGTGGAACCTCCCTGCATAAAAAAAAAAAAAAAAAGCGCAGTTATGTGGGGCTCCGCCCACACGGCCAGGTCATTCATTTACATAGTTCTGAGAGTGCGTGAACTACCACTGTGGCAGATGGCTTAAAGTTCTCAATCAACTGCGAGGGCACTGGTGAGCGCTCTCGTTATTCACAGAATTCACTAACTGTCCAAAGTCCCTAAAGACATGAATGACTTGACTGACCTGCACAGAGTCCTGACCTCAACCCGATAGAACACCTTTGGGATGATTTAGAGTGGAGACTGTGAGCCAGGCCTTCTCATCCATTATTAGCGCCTGACCTCACAAATGTACTTCTGGAAGAATGGTTAAACATTCCCATAGACACTCCTAAACCTTGTGGAGCCTTCCCAGAAGAGTTGAAGCTGTTATAGCGGCAAAGGGCGGGGCCAACTCAATACTGAACCTCAGCCTTCCCAGAAGAGTTTAAGCTGTGGGCAAGAAGGCCTGGCCTGCAGTCTCCACTCCAATTCATCCCGAAGGTGTTCTATATGTTTGAGGCCAGTCAAGTTCCTCCACCCCAAACTCGCTCATCCATGTCTCTAGGGACCTTGCTTTGTGCACTGGTCCAAATCATTTGGTGGGGGGGGGGGGTTATTTTTCAGAGTTTGGACTTGGCCCCTTAGTTCCAGTAAAGGGAACTCTTAAGACATCAGCATACCAAGGACAATTTCATGCTCCCAACTTTGTGGGAACAGTCTGGGGATGGCCCCTTCCTGTTCCAACATGACTGCACACCAGCACACAAGGTTCATAAAGACATGGATGAGCGAGTTTGGGGTGGAGGAACTTGATTGTCCTGACCTCAACCAATAGAACACCTTTGGGATGAATTAGATCGGAGACTGCTGGCCAGGCCTTCTCGTTCAACATCAGTGCCTCAAGAATGGTCAAACATTCCCATAGACACTCCTAAACCTTGTGGACAGTCTTCCCAGAAGAGGTGAAGCTGTTATAGCTGTAAAGGGCGGGGCCAACTCAATATAGAACCCTACAGACTAAGACGGGGATGTCATTAATGTTCATATGTGTGTAAAGGCAGGTGTCCCAATACTTTTGACAATATACAGTATACGTATATTTCTGTCCTCCCCCAGACATTCTTCAGATGACTGTTGGTTCTTCATCCTCATTAGTTTGTTGATTTTATGGGCTGCCAAAGGATGGAAAAAAATTGTAAAATAATTTAAAGTTTAAGACCTGGGCAGAGTCCAGAAGATTGGGAGAGGTCAAAGAATCTCTTCATCACAGAGACCCGACCTGCACTCTAGATTAGGGGAAGTGGAAAAAGAATTGTCAGCGCAACGACACAGCTGGTCGGTGGAACACGGAAGGAGAAGAACCCAGGAGGGGCCGGGCCTCATGGTGCTACCCTTCCATCAGGGCACATATCAGCAGTAACAGGGGCCCGTCCATAGGGGGCGCAGGAGCAACTGCAGAGATGTTGTGTTCCATCACCATGTGCATTCTGGGATCTGTAGTCCTGATCATCTCAGCTCATTGGTCCCATTCAACTTCCTGATCTTTCTTATGTGCAATGCTTTCTGATCAAGGTTTGACCTCGGAGCCAATTGCAATGCATGCTGGGCCATGTGCGTTACATAATGCCATGCATTAGAGCTGCACAATTAATCGCAATTTCGATTCTCCCCGCCCACGATCTCCCCGCAATTCTTCTGTTTCACAGCTGGTTCCACGTAACCAGCGTGGAACGCAAATGGCGCCGATATCGGTACCGACGTCAGCAGCCTGCGCCGCTGGATGGATGCCTGGGCTTTTCTCTCACAGTTCTGTACAACTGTAGCGTTTATCCAGGCGCCACCCAGTGGTTGCCAGCGGTACGGCTTCTGATGTATTAAAGCGGAGGTTCACCCTAAATATAAGATCTCCCATGCGATCCAGCATACTGGCGTCAGCGCCAGTATGCTGGGTTTTTTTTTTTTTAATAGCACACTTACTGTATTATTGTGGAATTCCTTTTTTGTCCCCCGCGGTGGACGGCTGTAGTATAGCGCGTCACATCTTCCTAAAATACCCGATATGGACTCGGGTAATCTCGGCGAAAATGCGGCGCCTGCGCACAGACCTAGGAGCTGACTGCGCAGGCGCCGTATTTCTCCGAGTCCTATTTCGGAGGGCGTGACGCGCCATAGCCGTAGGACTCGGAGAAATACGGCGCCTGCGCAGTCAGCTCCTAGGTCTGTGCGCAGGCGCCGCATTTTCGCCGAGATTACCCGAGTCCATATCGGGTATTTTAGGAAGATGTGACGCGCTATACTGGCGCCCTCCACCACGGGGGACAGAAAAGGAATTCCACAATAATACAGTAAGTGTGCTATTAAAAAAAAAAAAAACAGCATACTGGCGCTGACGCCAGTATGCTGGATCGCATGGGAGATCTTATGTTTAGGGTGAAATACCGCTTTAATCTTTCTCACAGTTCTGTACAACAGTGTATCCATGCGCCACCCAATGTTTGCTGGCGGTACTGCTTCTGATGTATAAAAAAAAAAAAAAAAAAAAGAGACCAGTGATATTTCTATAATGTTAAAGACCATATAACTCCTATGAAAAAAGCAGAATCAAAGTTTGATTCTGCTTTTTTTATAGGAGTTATATGGTCTTTTTGTGACTGCGACATTATGGCGGACACATGGGACAATTTTGACACATTTTTAGGACCATTGTCACTTTCACAGCAAAAAATGCATTATTGTGAAAATGACAATTGCAATTTAGGAGTTAACCACTAGGGGGCGCTGTATAGGTTATGTGTGACCTCATATGTGTTTCTAACTGTAGGGGGCGGGGCTGGACGTGTGATGTCACTGATTGCCTTTCCCTATATCAGGGAACAGACTATCAGTGACACTGCCACTGTGAAGAACGGGGAAGGTGTGTTTACACTCACGTCTCCCCGTTCTTCAGCTCCTGTGACTGATCGCAGGACACCGGCGGTGATCGGGTCCCACGGCCACGGAGCTTCAGACCGCGCCGCGGGCGGGCGCCACCCCACGGCTAAGCACTTAAAGGGGACGTACAGGTACGTGCCTGTGCCCAGCCGTGCCATTCTGCCGATGTAAATGTGCTGAAGGCGGTCCTTAAGTGGTTAATAGTCGCAAGTAGAAATTAAATAGCTTATTAAAGTCACGAAAATTCTCATACGACAGAAAAAAAATAAAAATTGGAAGTAATGTCATGTGTTGTAATGTATTTGTATTGTATTTTCGGATGACAACTATACTGACTAAACAAAAATTGTACGATCTGCTACCATACGAGAACATTTTTCGTGCATGTCCGATAAAATAATAATCAGATGAACTGTCATGATCGGCTCTCGAAAGCTCTGTAATAACGATCCGATTATCGTACAATCCTTCCTCAGACGACATTTTTCGTACGATATTCGGAGTGTGTACGGGCCATAAGGCTGGAGACTCTCGGACTCCCTAAAGCTGGACTCTCGTTTTCCTACATCGTGGTCTTTCGATGGAAACTTCATCTTTCAGGTGTTTCCTGTCATCATTCCAGAGCCTCCATTTCCATAAACGGCAAATGATTATATTTCCCTGATGAAATCTGCTAATTTTAGCCGGTATGAGGCAGGCTGAGGATTTATAGAATATATGTGGAAAGAGGGTGATGTGTCCTTCCATTACTTAAATCATTCCCAACCACTTCACACCATGGATGGTCCTCCCCTCTCCGGATTAATGATGGGAATCGTATATAAAGTCACGTTTCACAAGATCCCAAATTGCTGTTTGGAAACTGTCATTAAAATTTACAGTAGTGAAGGAGTTTGCTAGGATTATGAATTACAGCCCTTTTCCAGTCTATAAAGCCAACAGGGTTTTATGTTCTCCACAGCTCTGTGAGGAGGTCTATCTCCTATAAGCGCAGGACAAGAAAAATAAATAAATGAAATATCTTTAAATCTCTGCAATACATGAAAGAAAAAGTAAAAAAAAAAAACAAAAAAAAAAAAACGATCCTCCATTTTCCCGGTCTGCTCAGCCAGAGCCACAAGATCGGGCAACTTCCGAATCCAGGAGCCACGTACCCCGGAAGTGAGGCAGGTCAGACCACCTTATCGTGCTCACCGGAAGGGTCACTTCCACTCAATCCATTCCACCTGGCGCCATCTTGCTACACCCAGGGGCATCAAGTGGCCTATTCTCTGCCTTTTGGCCGGAGGGCCTGGCCATAGTATAGCACAATGGCCACCTTTTCACTCTACTCTACTTCCTTCTCTCCCCACTTTATTTTATGTACTCCCTTTGTTTGTCAAAGTTTTTTTTTTGTTTGTACACGGTTTTTTTATGTGGCTGGTAGGGTGTAGGTCCTCAGGCCTGTCCTGAAAGTCTTGGGAGGGGCCGGACATGGCCTTCTGGCTTAGTTTGGCCTCTCTCATGGGGTATCCCCTTGGGGGAGCCCCACCTAGTACTTGGGTGGGTCCGTTTTGGCAGACCCTCCAGAGAAAGGGGGTCTTCTGGTCTCGGCCAGATGGACCAAGTATAAGTACCCTTGTCCTTGTCTGGAGCCTAACGCCCCAGGGGGATTCAGCGCAAGGCCCACTGATTTTAGAGGGCTTGTGTACACCCGTTGCACGTTTTTGTGTCACCTCTTCATGTTGTGCACATTGTTTTGGCACCGGGTGACGTTTGAGTGTTTCATACACCATGGGCTTACAAAAAAATAAAATAAATTCTCTGCCTTTTGGCCAAGATAAAGTGTAGTATCTGTTCTTATCAAGTGACCAGTAGGGGGTGCTATGCTATCATCCTGGCACTCCAGCAGCTGGAATGTCTGGCGTTATAGTATCCCTGCTAGTATCGGCTGAACAGAAACGGGGGTGCCCCACAGGCAGTTGGGGCACAGGGCCTGGTTTGAATAGATATACCTTGTCTGGCCATGGGCTAGGAAGGCAAAGAGTCTGTGGTGTCTGTGCCGCCTGGAAGTGGTTGCCCTAGGGGTGCTCTTAGTAACCCTTTTTTATTAGCAGGTCACAGCCACTTATATCATTTATGTTCCCCTTCATGTTTTGTCACCTTCCACTTTTGTGTGTTTTTTGTTTTCGGGCGCGAGTCCTTGGCCTTGTCCTGACGTCTAGAGGGGGTATATTTTGCCTCAGGCTCCTTCCTCCCCTGACCCTGGGGGGGGGGGGTCACTCCTCGGGAGAGCACCTCGGCCCAGTACTCTGTGGTCGATTTTGGCTTGCCATGTTGAACCCTATATCCCTGTCAGGAGCCTTGCGCCCTGGCAGATCAGGGAGAGGTCCATCAAAGCACGCCTTTATGTGCACTTTTTTGCGTGCGTTTCACAGGCATGTTTTTTGTTCACTTAAAGGGGTGTTCCAGCCTAGTTATATGTTTATTAAAAGTCAGCAGCTACAAAAAGTCTAGCTGCTGGCTTTTAATAAACAGACACTTACCTGCTCCAGCGTTCCAGCGACGCGCCGACCGGGGCTCCGCTCCTCTCCCCCCCTCCCCGGCCGACGTCCTCATCGCAACTGTGGGCACCCGGCCGTGACAGCCTTCGGCTTTACAGCCGGACACCCACTGCGCATGCGTGAGCGACACTGTGCATGCGCGAGCGGTGCGGCCCCCCGCTGATTGGACAGGCGATCGCATGGGACCTGTCAGTGTCCCATGCGATCGCCTACAGGAAGGGGCTGCTGTAGGCGATTAAGATTAATCGCCTAACCAGCCCCTCGGCGGAAGCAGGAAGTGGGACAGGAAGTCCCACTCCTCCTGAAGCCCCCTCCCCCCCCAAAAAAAATGACATGCCAAATGTGGCATGTAAGGGGGTGAGGAGTGGATCTAGCGGAAGTTCAAAATTTGGGTGGAACTCTGCTTTAATGGTGTTTGTTTTTCATTAAAAAAATGAATTAAAACTAGCACCAGAGCACCAGGTCAGTGCACCTGCCCCATGGCTGGACTGCATGCGCATGGGGAAGGCACATGGCTAGCAAAAAAAAAAAAAAAAAGACAATTGCGGGCCTCCTAATTGAAAAAACCTAGGGCAGGAGGAGAGCACAGTCTGTCTCTATCCCACCCTGGGCATGCCTAGCCTCCTCTGATGCCATGGGAAGCCATAGTTTGAACATTCAAGCTAGATAAATGGCTTCCACATATAATTTAAAAGGGAATACTATAATTAAAAATATACCATTTTAAAACACAACCCCTCAATAAGGGAGCTAAACCTGAATTACAGACAAATAAATATAAGAAGGCACAGAGGAACATAATAGAAAAAAATAATATCACAAGTATTTTTATTTTTTTGGGAGGACTGTGAACCACCATATAGTGAAGGATGGTAGTATCAAGCTGTCTTTTAGGTGTCAAGGCATGTTAATTTTTATATGTAAAGAAAAAATTGAATAAAGTTTAATTATAAAAAAATAAATAAATAAATAAATGGCTGCCACCTTCTATAAAACCCATAGCTGGTCACAGGATAGCAATGGAGAATCTCAGTCACATAAAACCACTTACTAGGGAGCCACCAAATGCATCTCCTACAATCATTTTTAGGTAAAACGTAAACTGTTAGCAGAACAGAAATGAGTAAACTGAAGGAAAGGGATAGAAGTCAAATATCCATTAACCTTCTCCATGTTAATATTTAATGGTGGAAATGTTGGCTCCTCTGCTTAGTGATATTTTACCTCTCGGCTATCAAATGCACTTAGAAGTAGGAGCCGATATTAATTGCCTAGAGAGAATCCAGAATGAAACAATGAGTTTATTAAAAATTACTTTTTAAAAGTAAATTTTAATAATGTGATTTTTAAGACTGTTCAAATATTACAATTATACAATATTATAACTTATAAATAATAACAAAAAAAAAAATCTCTCTCAATATATATATTTATTATCTATATCTCTCTATCTTAATGTCTTAAAACTGTTCATTTTAGGGGTGTGCTGTTCCATCTTTTCAGAGGGTGTTGCTCAGAGTAGTGACTACTCAAATCAGTAGGCATTTAGAAGAGGATGCTGCGGTCTACCACAGAGAATGATTGAGGCAAAAGGTGGGCCAGAAGGAAAATATCAGACACTTGGCACAGGCCTCGACAAAATCCGGGCGCCAGGTCGCAATTGCGACAAGAAATTGTGACCTGGCACCCGCTGGTAATTGAGGCCGCAAAGCCGCGGCCTTAATTACCGTCCGTCACGTGGAGGGGGAGCGCACGGAGGCACAGGATCCTGTGTCTCTGTGTGCCCCACCGTCACGCGATGGCGGCGGGCACGCGACGGCCGGTAATTTAGGCCGCGGCTTTGCAGCCTTGTGAAGGCCCAAGCTGCCTTCTGTGACCTGGCACCATCTAGTGGTGGCCATTGGCATTAAAAGTAAAACAGCATTTCTAATGTGTGTGTTTTCACTGCCATCTCCTTCCCTCTAATTAGAACCCCCAAACATTATGTATATTTTTTTTATTCTAACACCCTACAGAATAAAATGGCGGTCCTTGCAATACTTTCTGTCACACCGTATTTGCGCAGCGGCCTTACAAGCGCACTTTTCTAAAAAAAAAAAAAAAAAAAAAAAAAAAAAAAAACACTTTTTTTAAATTAAAAAAATAAGACAACAGTAAAGTTATCCCAATTTTTTTTTTAAATATATTGTGAAAGATATGGTTACACCGAGTACATTGATACCCAACCTGTCACGCTTCAAAATGGCTCGTGGGATGCCGACAAACTTTTACCCTTTAAAATCTCCATAGGCGACGTTAAAGAAATTCTACAGGTTGCATGTTTTGAGTTACAGAGGAGGTCTAGGGCTAGAATTATTGCCCTCACTCTAATGATCGCGGCGATACCTCACATGTGTGGTTTAAATACCGTTTACATATGCGGGCGCTACTCACGTATGTGTTCACTTCTGCGCGCAAGCTTGGCTAGGGAGGGGCACGTTTTCTGGCTCCTAACTTTTTTAGCTGGCTCCTAGATTCCAAGCAAATTTGTCAAAACCTACCATGTAGGCCAGGGGTGCCCAAGCTTTTGAAGAGTGGGGGCCACCTAAGTGACTCGGTAACCGGTTGTGGGCCACAATGAGCGGAGCGGGTGGATGGCAGCCCACTCTACTCTATAGAGCCCACTGAACTTTTTTTTAGCAGATTGGGTTGGTGGTAGGCGTTTGCAAAAAAACACACAAGTCCATTTACATCTGCTACTCCTTAGAGGTGAATGGAGGGTCCGATTGGGTCGGACTGACCATGTGAAAGGGGCCTAAGGCTGCTTTCACACTAATGCACTGTTTACCTGCACCACGGGTTCACCCCTGGCTTTGCTGCAGGTTAGCTGCACTTTGCCATAGACTTCTATTATATCCGGTAGGTGTGGTGCGCTTTCAGAAAGCACACAAAACGCAGTTTTTTTTTGTTATTATTAATCATTTTTGTATTATTATTGAAAAAAAAAAAAAAAAGAATATTTAGAAAAAATATATAGCGCTCTCCTTCCTCCCCTCTAAATGGCTGCACCCGCTATGCCAGTCCCAGGCCACAGATGGGCAAGTGGAACCGCGGAGCCCGGAATACATATGGGGGGGGGGGGTGCAGCATTTGGGCGACAGTCTAGGCTCCAGGCCACAATTTCTTGTTGTCATTGCGACCCGGGGTATGCAATCATATTTTAGGTGGTCTATAAAAAAATAATAAAAATGCTGCCACAGTACATTTTCCATGTTTAGTCAGAATCGTTTTTGTCTTTTTACGTTGTGAGGGGGTTGGCAACCCTGCTGTGCCTGCTTTGATGTACCTGGAATGTATTTGGAAAATTGAAACTGAAAGCTCAGTTGGGCTTTAACCACTTCCCGCCCAGTCAATACTCAATTGACGTCCGGCAAGTGGTTCTGTAATCCTGACTGGACGTCTATTGACGTCCTGCAGGATTACATGCCGGGTTGCGCAGCGATCGGTGATGCGGGTGTCAGTCTGACACCCTGCATCCCCAATCTCGGTAAAGAGCCTCCGGCGGAGGCTCTTTACCACGTGATCAGCCGTGTCCATAACGGCGGATCACGATGTAAACAGGAAGAGCCGTTGATCGGCTCTTCCTCACTCGCGACTGACAGACGCGAGTAGAGGAGAGCCGATTGTTTATCAGCGCAGCATCCCCCCCCCCCTCGGATGCCCACACTGGACCACCAGGCAGTGCCCCCTGTGCTCAAAAGAGATAAATAGACAAAAAAAAAACACAATCAATGCCAATTAGTGCCCACAAATGGGCACTGACTGGCAACATGGGCACTGAATGAAATGATGCTCAGAAATGCCATCAGTGCCACCTCTCAGTGCCCATCTATGCCCAGTGCCCACCTATCAGTGCCCATCTGTGCCAAAGAGTGCCCAGTGCTGCCTATGAGTGCCTATCAGCACCGTCTATCAGTGCCACCTCATCGGTGCCCATCAGTGCCGCAATATAAGTGTCCGTAATTGAAGAAAACGTACAAATCGCAGAGGTGATCAAATACCACCAAAAGAAAGCTCTATTTGTGGTAACAAAATTATAAAAATGCCATTTGGGTACAGTGTAGCATGACCGTGCAATTGTCATTAAAAATGTAAGAGTGCTGAAAGCTGAAAATTGGCCTGGGCAGGAAGGTGCGTAAGTGCCTGGTATGGAAGTGGTTAAAATATATAATCAGAAAATAGCCAACGTGTTTAGATAAAACAAATGCACAGGAGTGAAAAACCTAGAAAAGTAATGGTGTCAGGCAACAAGTCTAGTGAGGCAGTGGAATACAAGCCGCAGGAAGTATCGCAGTGCTGGAAGGTGTTTAGTGCCCTCTAGTGGTCAGATCTGTATACTTGTTACCATGTATTATTCTAACAGATTCACAGATCACACATTCTACATTTCGGCATCCATCACCTCAAATCCCCCATCTTCTAGGTCAGGGGTCCTCAAACTATGGCCCTCCAGTTGTTCAGGAACTACATTTCCCATCATGCTCAGTCATGTCTGTGAATGTCAGAGTTTCACAATGCCTAATGGGATTTGTAGTTCCGCAACAGCTGGAGGGCCGTAGTTTGAGGATGCCTGTTCTAGGTGAATGTACAGGTCTATAAATATGCCAGTGCAGCCAAACCTCTCCTTTCTTAGGTTTAGGAAAAAGTAGGGAGGTATTAGAGCCCCTGTCAGGTCTCTACATTATACAGGCTTCATTAGGAAGATTTCACCTGGCTTTGTATTAACGGCAGCGGGGTCGGCTTTGCACGTACGGCGGCAGGGGGGGGGGGGCTAGGTTGGGCGGTAAGTATTCTATTTGGGTATCGGGGGTATTTGCGGGAGTACAAGTACTCCCGCAAATACTCGGCATCGGTCTCTGGTATCGGGACAACCCAAACAAACACCTTAAGTATTTTAGGGCCTCTTCAGACCTGCAGCCGGTTACGGTTTAATTGGCCCTCTCCGACCTCCCACCTGGAAATAGAAGCCGCTCAGCGCCACAACAAAAATGGAGACAGGTCACGTACGGCGGGCAGTACCACCTCCAACAAGAACCGATAAAGCACACGGCTGCCGGTATTTTCAGGAATAAAAAAGGCATTGAGGCGACAAGCGCTGCGTCCTAATAGATGGGAATGTGCGGTTTTAGCACCACTGTGATAGCGCTCTGTCTGTCCAATATTTAATCTCTGTGTGTCCTTCATATATATGATGATATCTGCTGACCATTTGATATCGGTCTGTCTATTTATCTAATATTTCATCTCTTTGTTTCCATCTTATACGATATTCATCCTATATTTCATATCTGTCTATTCATCTTATATCTATCAATCTTACTGTTAACCACTTAAGACCCGGACCTTTAGGCAGCTAAAGGACCCGGCCAGGTTTTGCGATTCGGCACTGCGTCGCTTTAACAGACAATTGCACGGTCGTGCGACGTGGCTCCCAAACAAAAGTGGCGTCCTTTTTTCCCCACAAGTAGAGCTTTCTTTTGGTGGTATTTGATCACCTCTGCAGTTTTTATTTTTTTGCGCTATAAACTATAAATAAGCACCGCCGGCACAGGGCTCCACTGGCGGACACAGGGCTCCACTGGCGGACACAGGGCTCCACTGGCGGACACAGGGCTCCACTGGCGGACACAGGGCTGAATTGGGAATACATGGCTCCACTGGCGGACACAGGGCTCCACTGGCGGACACAGGGCTGAATTGGGAATACATGGCTACACTGGCGGACACAGGGCTCCACTGGCGGACACAGGGCTGAATTGGGAATACATGGCTACACTGGCGGACACAGGGCTCCACTGGCGGACACAGGGCTGAATTGGGAATACATGGCTACACTGGCGGACACAGGGCTCCACTGGCGGACACAGGGCTGAATTGGGAATACATGGCTACACTGGCGGACACAGGGCTCCACTGGCGGACACAGGGCTGAATTGGGAATACATGGCTACACTGGCGGACACAGGGCTCCACTGGCGGACACAGGGCTGAATTGGGAATACATGGCTACACTGGCGGACACAGGGCTCCACTGGCGGACACAGGGCTGAATTGGGAATACATGGCTACACTGGCGGACACAGGGCTCCACTGGCGGACACAGGGCTGAATTGGGAATACATGGCTACACTGGCGGACACATGGCTCCACTGGCGGACACAGGGCTGAATTGGGAATACATGGCTACACTGGCGGACACAGGGCTCCACTGGCGGACACAGGGCTGAATTGGGAATACATGGCTACACTGGCGGACACAGGGCTCCACTGGCGGACACAGGGCTGAATTGGGAATACATGGCTACACTGGCGGACACAGGGCTCCACTGGCGGACACAGGGCAGAATTGGGAATACATGGCTACACTGGCGGACACATGGCTGCATTGGGGACACTTAACTAAATTGGGGACACAGATAAAGTTGTTTATTTATTTTTATAACTTAATTCTGCATAAAACATTTAAGCGTCATTTCATGAGATAATTTATGAGGGTGGGGTAACTCCGGGGGTAACCCTTGAGGCCTGGCTAGTAGCCCTGGTATATGATATCTATTGATCATTTCAAAATGTATGATGTTTATCTTTGGTATCTGTCTATTTACCTCATATTTGATCTATATCTTCTAACTTATTTATGATATTCATTAAATCGTACATTTGATATCTATTTGTCTTAAATTTGGTATCTATTGATCTAATATTTGATCATTATTTATCTATCTTATTTTTGTGTGTTGTGTGTGTGTGTGTGTGTGTGTGTGTGTGTGTGTGTGTGTGTGTGTGTGTGTAAAAAAAATAAGATAGATAAATAATGATCAAATATTAGATCAATAGATACCAAATTTAAGATAAATAGTCACATATAAAATGAGATAGAGAGATAGAGATATATATATATATATATATATATATATATATCTAGCAATCATTTAATATCCATCCATCAGTCTTACATTTGAAGTCTGTGGGCCAGATTCTCATATCTGGCGGCGTATGCGATTTACACTACGCCGCCGCAACTTTCAGGAGCAAGTGCCGTATTCTCCAAGCACTTGCTCCATAATTTGCGGCGGCGTAGCGTAAATGGCCCGGCATATCCCCGCGTAATTCAAAGGCGGCGGCTTGTATTTAAATTAAGAGCGGCCCCTGCGCCGAACGAACTGCGCATGCGCCGGCCGTAAACGTAGCCCACTGCGCATGCTCCATAGTACGCCGCAAATACATTGGTTTAGACGCCAACGTAATTAAGGCACAGCCCTATTCGCGACGAGTTATGTAAACGACGGAAAAACACGACGTCCATACTTAACCACTTCCATACCAGGCACTTACGCACCTTCCCGCCCAAGCCAATTTTTAGCTTTCAGCACTGACGCACTTTGAATGACAATTGCGCGGTCATGCTACACTGTACCCAAACAAAATTGGCGTCCTTTTTTCCCCACAAATAGAGCTTTCTTTTAGTGGTATTTGATCACCTCTGCTTTTTTATTTTTTGCGCAACAACTAATAAAAGACTAATAAATTTAGAAAAAAATAAATAAAATTCTGTTAACTTTTTTGTAAATAAGTATGTTTTCTCTTTCAATTACGGGCACTTATATGGTGGCACTGATGGACACCAATGAGGTAGTATTGATGGGCACCGATGAGGTGGCACTGATGGGCACTGACAGGCGGCACTGGTATGCGGCACTGATGGGCACTCATGGGCAGCACAGAATGGCACTCATGGGTGGCACTTATGGGTGGCACAGATAGGTGGGCACTGGGCATGGATTGGCACTGAGGGGTGGCACTGAAGGACACTGGGGTGGCACTGATGGACTTTGAGGGGTGGCACTGATGTATCTGTTGCCAGTCAGTGCCCATGTGTGGGCACTGATTGGCATCTTTTTTTTTTTTTTACTTGTATGTTTTTTTTTTATCCTGATTTTTTTTGCCTTTTTTTTTTTGTCCTGCCAGTGTGGGCATGACCTGGTGGTCTAGTGTGGGCTTCCGAGGGGGGGCTGCGCTGATAAACAATCAGCGCAAACCCCCCCTGTCAGGAGAGCTGCCGATCGGCTCCCCTGTACTCGCGTCTGTCAGATTGGACACGGCTGATCACGTGGTAGCGAGCCTCCGCCGGAGACTCGTTACCGAGATCGAAGATGCAGGGTGTCAGACCGACTGACCGCATCAGGGATGGACGCGCGCGGCATGAAATCCTGTAGGCCGTTGGTGAACGTCCAGTCACGATTTCATAACCACTTCCCGGACGTCAATCTCCTATTGACCGGGCGGGAAGTGGTTAACATGGCGTACGCCGGACCTACGCAAGGTTACCCCTCATATAGCAAACAACGTAAACTACGACGACGGCGCGCAAATACGTTCGGGGAATCGGCGTATCAGGCTCATTGATCATTTGATATGTCTATCGCTCTAATATTTGATCTCTCCATCATGAAGTATGATTGGAGCTGGCACCTACATTATGATATCCTGCATTTCACACTCCCCGTCTCCTGCTCTATAGACTTTGCCAAGCGATCACTTATTGTACAGACAGAGCATACAAGTGAACGCACTTCCTGAGCTCTCACACACAATGGGCTCTCTCCCTTCCCAACCATCATCACACCTATCAATTTACAGCAGGCAGCATCTGTTGCCATGGCAACCCGCTACACTGTCCTGACATGCACTTCTCATTAAATGTACCCAGCATGCCACAGTACAAGACAACTATCTGTCTCTATTCCAACACCATCCCAGGGGGTACAAATGGGGAGGGGGGGGGGGATATATTCTGCTCCAGAGACACACAGGAAATGCAATAGTCTGTATTTATGTCATAACTAATTGTTTTTTTTATTTTTGGGGGGGTAAAGTGGGAAAGTGTTAGAATCCCTGCCAGATTGTTACTGCTATCCAGGGCTTCATTAGGGCGATATCCCCTCACTTGCTGTCACCCGGAGGAGCAAAGAACTAACAGAAATGCAGACAGGAACAAAAGTGTTATTTTTAGTGATTGGAAAGGCTAGAACCCCTGTCAGATGTTTATTTATGTGTTCCTGTTGTTGATTTTTCATTAACCACTTAAGACCCGGACCAAAATGCAGGTAAAGGACTGTTTTCGGCACTGCGTCGTTTTAAATGAGAATTGCGCGGTCGTGCGACGTAGCTCCCAAACAAAATTGGTGACCTTTTTTTCCCCACAAATAGAGCTTTCTTTTGGTGGTATTTGATCACCTCTGCGGTTTTTATTTTTTGCGCTATAAACAAAAATAGAGCGACAATTTTAAAAAAAATGCAATATTTTTTACTTTTTGCTATAATAAATATCCCCCAAAATATATATAATTTTTTTTCCCTTAGTTTAGGCCGATACGTATTCTTCTACCTATTTTTGGTAAAAAAAAAAAAAAAAAAAAAAAATCGCAATAAGCGTTTATCGGTTGTTTTTCGCAAAATTTATAGCGTTTACAAAATAAGGGATAGTTTTATTGCATTTTTATTATTTTAGCAATTTTTTTCGTGACTGTGACATTATGGCGGACACTTCGGACAATTTTGACACATTTTTGGGACAATTGTCATTTTCACAGCAAAAAAATGCATTTAAAAAGGGGTGTTCCACCCAAATGTAATGTTTATTAAAAGTCAGCAGCTACAAAAAGTGTAGCTGCTGGCTTTTAATAAACATTCACTTACCTTCTCCACGTTCCAGCGACGCGCCGACTGGGGCTCCGCTTCTCTCCCCCCCTCCCCGGCCGGCATCCTCATTGCGACTGTGGGCACCCAGCCGTGACAGCCTTCAGCTTCACGGCCGGGCACCCACTGCGCAAATGCGCGTGCGGCGCGGCCCGCCGCCGATTGGACAGGGGATCGTCTAGGACCTGTCAGTGTCCTAGATGATCGCCAAAGGGAGGGGCTGCAGCAAGGTGATTAGGCCTAATCGCCTTACCAGCCCCTCGGCGGAAGCAGGAAGTGGGACAGGAAGTCCCACTCCTACTGAAGCCCCCACTTCCCCCCCCCAAAAAAAATTACATGCCAAATGTGGCATGTAAGGGGGAGGGGATTAAGCGGAAGTTCCATTTTTGGGTGGAACTCCGCTTTAAAAATTGCATTGTTTACTGTGAAAATTACAGTTGCAGTTTGGGAGTTAACCACAAGGGGGCGCTGTAGGGGTTATGTGTTCCCTGTGTGTGTTTACAACTGTAGGGGGGTGTGGCTGTAGGTGTGACGTCATCGATCACGTCCCCCCTATAACAGGGATGACGTGATTGATGCTGCGGCCACAGTGAAGCACGTGGAAGCCGTGTTTACACTCGGCTCTCCCCGTTCTTCAGCTCCAGGGACGGATCGCCGCACTCCAGGGGCGATCGGGTCTGCGAGTCCCGCGGTCCCGATCATGGAGCTTCAGACCAGGTCACAGGAGCGCGCCGCAGGTGCGCGCCCGTGACCCACGGCTGGGTACTGGAACTGACTTAAATATATGTGGATGTGTCATTCTGCCGATGTATATGTGCAGGAGGCGGTCCTTAAGAAGTTAATTTTCCCTCTGGTGACGCTGCTGTCAGCAGGACAGGAAGCGAGGGAAAATCTCCCTAAGAGCCCTTTCACACTGGGGCGTTTTTCACGCGGTACAGCGCTCAAAATAGCGCTGTTATACCGCGTGAAAAAAAAAACTGCCCTGTAGTGTTCAATGTGAAAACCCGAAGGCTTTCACACTGAAGCGGTGCGCTAGCAGGACCGCTCCAAAAGTCCTGCTAGCCGCATCTTTACAGCGGTATAGGAGCGGGGTGTTCACCGCTCCTATACCGCGCCTTCCCATTGAAATCAATGGGAAACCGCGGTAATAACGCCCGCAATGCGCCTCTATAGAGGCGCATTGCGGGCGGTATTAACCCTTTTTCGGCTGCTAGCGGGGGTTAAAACCGCACCGCTAGCGGCTGAATACCGCGGTAAATACGACGGTATAGTAGCGCTAAAAATCGCGCTGCTATACCGCGACCGCTGGTAACGCTGCAATGTGAAAGCAGCCTAACGGGGCCATGAATAGCAATAAAAAAAAAAAAACACACAAGGGTTCTAATCCTTCCCCCACACTACCACAAAAACATATTTGGTTTGGCAGAAACTTTACAAAATGACGTATACAAAATTTGCTGCGCAGATTTTTGAAAAGCTAAACTCTGGGTACAAAAATACATTCCCCAATTGCCACAAAGGATAGAGAAAAACACCAAGGGCCAGATTCAGGAAAGAGAAATGACGGCGTATCTATGCGACTGATTCATAGAATCAGTTACGCATAGAATTCTATTAGATCCGACTGGCGTAAGCCTCTTACACCGTCATATCTAACTTGCATATTTACGCTGGCCGCTAGGTGGCGTTCCCGTCTAAAATATGCAAATGAGCCTAATACGCCGATTCCCGATCGTACGCCCGGCGCATTTTTGTTACATCGTTTGCGTAAGCGTAGGTCCGGCGTAATGTTACCCCTGCTGCATGAGGCGCAGCCAATGTTAAGTATGGACGGCGTGCCAGCGTATTTTTTCCCGTCGTTTACGTAAAACGTTTGCGGATAGGGCTTTGCGTAAGTGACGTTCACATTGAGTATTTGCGTCGTGAGTTGGAGCATGCGCACTGGGATAAATTCACGGCCGGCGCATGCGCAGTACGCTCGGCTCGGAATTTAAATAATACCCGCCCAATTTGACTTACGACGGGCCATTTACGCTACGCCGCCGCAACTTTACAGGCAAGTGCTTTGTGAATACAGCACTTGCCCGTAAAAGCTGCGGCGGCGTAGTGTAAACAGCATACGCTGCGCCGGAGTGGAGATACGCCGCTCCTACCTGAATCTGGCCCTTTGTGAGCACCAAATGCCTTTGCAAGCCCAGATACTACCTTGTAAGGGTAGCAGTGACATCACTGTGTTGAACCTAGCTTGGGCAGAGAGCAGAGCTGTGGGAGGGGCCCGCGCACAGCCGTGGGAGGGGCCCGCGCACAGCCGTGGGAGGGGCCCGCGCACAGCCGTGGGAGGGGCCCGCGCACAGCCGTGGGAGGGGCCCGCGCACAGCCGTGGGAGAGGCCAGCAGGCCCCACCTACTACAGGCTGCTTACAGAAAACTACAGGAGGGGGCAGAGTCAAGACCAGCCACCCATCACAAGGAGAGGGAGCAGATGTGAGTGGTCTTTATTACAGGACCAAAGTCTCACACTGGATTCCTGCACAGATCCGGAAGATAGGGTCTCCTGTCATACAACCTAAAACTTTAGTTTAGAAGATATTGCCCTGGCAATGAGCCGCTGACTGCATGGGCGCATGCGCACAGGGGATTCCCCAGACGCTGCACTTTGCTGGAAATAAGTCTCCCGCGCGCATGTGCAAGAGTAACATCGAGGCTCCAGCCACTCACAGCGCTGGAGCCGCGATTCCCAGAAGACACGCCGAGGGGAAATGTTATCTCCCTCCGCGTGGACCGGCAGAGGTACCGACGCCTCGTTCTATGGTAAGTATTACATAATGAGCTAGTATGCGGCGAATACCATCTCATTATGCTTTTTCCTTTATAGGTGGCACAAAAAAAAAAAATGTTTTGACTATACAACCGCTTTAAGCATTTGCTCCAAAAATGATACCCCGTGTCGTTTGTAACATAATTTTCCGCTATGATCATCAGCTCCATCTAGTGGTCAAAATACAATAATTCTTCTAAAATACCTCAAACAAAGCTGCATTGTGGCCACCAGGTGGCGACGACGAGCATAAGAGGTAATCATATTACAAGCAATATGGAGATCATTTGTTTTTTATATGTATCCTCTGAACCCCAGTATAGAGCACACCCCTTCTGTACACAGCCCCCCCCCCCTAGTATAGAGCACACCCCTCTTCTGTACACAGCCCCCCCCCCAGTATACATCACACCCCTCCTCTGTACACAGCCCCCCCCCAGTATACAGACCACCCGTCCTCTGTACACAGCCCCCCACCCCCCCCCCCAGTATACAGAACACCCCTCCTCTGTACACAGCCCCCCCCAGTATACATCACACCCCTCCTCTGTACACAGCCCCCCCCAGTATACATCACACCCCTCCTCTGTACACAGCCCCCCCCCAGTATTCAGAACACCCCTCTGTACCCAGCCCCCCCAGTATACAGAACACCCCTCCTCTGTACACAGCCCCCCCCCCCAGTATACATCACACCCCTCCTCTGTACACAGCCCCCCCCCCAGTATACATCACACCCCTCCTCTGTACACAGCCCCCCCCCCAGTATACAGAACACCCCTCTGTACCCAGCCCCCCCAGTATACAGAACACCCCTCCTCTGCACACAGCCCCCCCAACCCAGTATACAGAACACCCCTCCCCTGTACACAGCCCCCCCCAGTATACAGAACACCCCTCCCCTGTACACAGCCCCCCCCCCCCCAGTATACATCACACCCCTCCTCTGTACACAGAACACCCTCCTCTGTACACAGCCCCCCCCCCCCAGTATACAGAACACCCCTCCTCTGTACACAGCCCCCCCCCCCAGTATACAGAACACCCCTCCTCTGTACACAGCCCCCCCCCCCAGTATACAGAACACCCCTCCTCTGTACACAGCCCCCCCCCCAGTATACAGAAACACCCCTCCTCTGTACACAGCCCCCCCCCAGTATACAGAACACCCCTCCTCTGTACCCAGCCCCCCCAGTATACAGAACACCCCTCCTCTGTACACAGCCCCCCCCCCAGTATACAGAACACCCCTCCTCTGTACCCAGCCCCCCCAGTATACAGAACACCCCTCCTCTGTACACAGCCCCCCCCCCCAGTATACAGAACACCCCTCCTCTGTACACAGCCCCCCCCCCCCAGTATACATCACACCCCTCCCCTGTACACAGCCCCCCCCCCCAGTATACATCACACCCCTCCTCTGTACACAGCCCCCCCCCAGTATACATCACACCCCTCCTCTGTATACACCCCCCCCCCCCCCAGTATACATCACACCCCTCCCCTGTACACAGCCCCCCATGTTTCTGTCACTCACCCTGCAGCGGCCATCATAGAACAGGCTGGGCTCCAGGTTGCAGCAGATGACGGCGCTGGGAAGGGATCGCAGATCGATGTCCTCCATATCGATATCCAGGAAATCCCAGTCGTTGGCGTCCCGATGGGGCCCCGGGCCCTCAGAGCACACTCCTAGGTGAGCTGCCAGTTCCCGCAGGGCTTGCTCCATGACGTCACTAGCAGCGGGACATGGACCGCACACACGTCACTCACGTCACCGGCCTAATCCTGACGGGAAGAAGGACCCGGATATACAGCGCCGCTCATCTCTCACCCATACAATCTATCTATCACTTCTGACTCGGCACTGACGTCACGTGCACAGCGCCACCTGCTGGGCGGCTCGCTATCATCGCCGCAGTGTAAAGCAAAGAGGACCTGTCACCAGACAAGGCACATCTCATCATGTATGGAATGATCTGATGGGAAATGGCGGCTCAGATTGTAAACATTCTACAATTGTATCTGACTGGCTTTGTACAGAAATTATGCGAGTGGCTGTATGCTGCGCTGACGAACGCACATAAAATCACCTTTTCCCACAACGCACAAAAAACACACATCCTTTTGTACGCTTGTGGCCACTGGTTCTTAATGGCACTCTAACATAAAGTGGCAGCTGGTGCTCAAAATATTTGGGGGGTGCAAAAAAACTGAAAAATTGCAGCCACTGTGCCTGTCAATTGCAACCATTGTGCCCGTTAAATGCAGCCACTGTGCCCATCTATTGCAGCCACTGTGCCCATCTATTGCAGCCACTGTGCCCATCTATTGCAGCCACTGTGCCCATCAATTGCAGCCACTGTGCCCTTCAAATGCAGCCACTGTGCCCGTCAATTGCAGCCACTGTGCCCGTCAATTGCAGCCACTGTGCCCATCAAATGCAGCAACTGTGCCCATCAAATGCAGCCACTGTGCCTGCCAATTTCAGCCACTGTGCCCTTCAATTGCAACCATTGTGCCCGTTAAATGCAGCCACTGTGCCCGTCAAATGCAGCCACTGTGCCCATCTATTGCAGCCACTGTGCCCATCAATTGCAGCCACTGTGCCCATCAAATGCAGCCACTGTGCCCGTCAAATGCAGCCACTGTGCCCATCTATTGCAGCCACTGTGCCCGTCAATTGCAGCCACTGTGCCCGTCAATTGCAGCCACTGTGCCCATCAATTGCAGCCACTGTGCCCATCAAATGCAGCCACTGTGCCTGCCAATTGCAGCCACTGTGCCCGTCAAATGCAGCCACTGTGACCACAGCACCCCCCGGCTCACTGTCTGACTGATACCCCATCTTGGTGGCGGGTCAGGCAGCGGATGACAGCGGTGAGCTGTGGGACGGGCAGCGGGCCAGGTGGCGGCTCCTGTGTCCTCCATGCTTTGCCTCCTGCTAGGCATCCAATAGGAGCACTTGTCCTTTCAGCCAATCAGATGACAGGTATCAGACCCGCTCTTCCTGATTGGGGAAGAGACAGTTCAGTGTAAGGAAAGCAAATATTCATTTTCTTTTCTAACACACCTGGGCAGGCTCTGAGCACCCTATTTTTAAGCCTGTTAGAGCCTATGGCCCTAATCAGGTGCTTCAAAAATACATCCCGTCGCTGTAATTCAGGCGCTCTGCACCCTAAAAAGGGTCCGGACACCAGAATAGTGGGTGGCCACGCCTCTAGGCCACCCATGAATCCATCCATTAAAGGGGGTGGCCTGGAGAGAGGGGGCAGCGCCCGAGCGCCCATAATAGAAAAATTGCAACAATGCGATTGGCTGCACATGTGCTAAAAAGGCCGACATCCGTCCGATCGGCAGACTCCGCAGATCCATCTGTCTCATTCTCAATTGTCTCATAGTGACTAGTGTTGCTCACGAATATTCACATTGCGAATATTCGTAACGAATATTGCATATTCGAGTATTCGCGAATAAATCGAATATCGCGGTTAATGTTCGCTATTGCGAATATTCATATTTTTTCAAATTTATTTTTAGAACAGATCACATCCTTTTGATCTCCATCGACGTCTAAAAGCATTGCTGGTATGATTAGAGACCCTGGGCCGAGTAGCTGAGGCGATCCTTTTATGTTGCCGAATATTCGCAATGCGAATATCCGTATTACGAATATTCGCAAATACTTTCTCTGCTCTTCTGTGTTTTGTGTATAAAAAAAAAAAAAATTAGCTTTAGTTTAGTCATATAAGTTTGTGTAAGTAGAGTTAGTGTTTAGTGCATATTAGTTTAGTAACCCAGGAAATGATCTCCGTTTTCGCGTGTTGACGAGAATTTCGCAATCAATTTCGCATTCGCATTAGCGAATTTTTTTTTTTATAAAACATCACGAATATTCGATATTAACGAATATTTCACGAATATTCTTCTATATATTCGTGAAATATCGCAAAATCGAATATGGCGTATTCCGCTCAACACTAATAGTGACCAAGGTATGTCCCTTTTTCATCCGTACACGGATGGAGGAGAAAGCAGACATACGGTCCGCCCGTGTGAAAGAGCCCTTAGGATAATGCGCTAAGTTGGCCCTCTGTTTATTGTGTGCCATCTGTTATCATTATAAGCACTAGTGTTAAGCGGAATACGCCATATTCGATTTCGCGATATCGTGATATTTTATCCAAAAAAAATTTTGCAAAATTTCGCTAATGCGAAAATGATTGCGAAATTCTCATAAACGGAGATCATTTCCTGTATTACTAAACTAATATGCACTAAACACTAACTCTACTTAAAAGAAAAGAGAATAAGGGGGTAAAAGAAGGGCGGAGAAGATAATCGCGCAATATTCCTATTGCGCGATTATCTTCTCCGCCCTTCTTTTGCATCAGAGCCAATCAGAATAAATCGAATATTCGGCAAAAGGAATATCGCTCAGTATTCCTTTTGCCGAATATTCAAGTTATTCTGATTGGCTCTGATGCAAAAGAAGGGCGGAGAAGAAAATCGAGCAATATTCCTTTTGCCGAATATTCCAGTTATTCTGATTGGCTCTGATGCAAAAGAAGGGCCGAGTAGCTGATGCGATTCTCGGCAACATAAAAGAGTCGCATCAGCTACTCGGCCCAGGGTCTCTAATCATACCAGCAATGCTTTTAGACGTCGATGGAGATCACTAGGATGTGATCTGTTTTAAAAATAAATTTGAAAAAATACGAATATTCGCAATAGCGAATATTCGCCGCAATATTCGAGTTATTTGCGAATACTCGAATATGCAATATTCGTAGCGAATATTCGTAATGCGAATATTCGTGAGCAACACTAATAAGCACTGCTAGCACCAGTGCCATTCAGTACAATTGCCGGGTCACCCAATACCATTCAGTAACTTTACCATCAAGTCCCAGTGCCACAGAACAAGTACAAGAACTGCCAGTGCCAATGCTGGCACCGCCAAAACTAATGTCATCAAGTGCTAGCACACCAAGAACAGGCACCTGTATAGCCACTAGCAGTGCCTGGACAGCCATTAGTAAGGCTGCATTCACACCTGAGCGTTTTGTCGCCTGAAGCATGAAGCTCTAAAACGCCAGGGGGGAAAAAATACATTATTCTCTATGGAGATGGTTCACATCTCCACTACAAAATGCGTGACGCCAAACGCCTGAAACCCAAACAAGTTCTGGACCCTTTTTTGTCGCTCGAATTGAGCGTATTTGGGCGTTTTACATTGGTGACCCTAGACCTGTACAAAATCGCGGTAAAAATGTTGCGTTTTGTCGCGGCAAATCGCGGTAAAAAACGCCTCGCTCAGGTGTGAATGTAGCCTAATGCCGCGTACACACCATCACTTTATGTGATGAAAAAAACGACATTTTTTGTGAAGTAAAAAACGATGTTTTTGAAACTTCAATTTTCAAAAACGACGTTGCCTACACACCATTGTTTTTTCCCAATGCTCTAGCAAAGCGAGGTTACGTTCACCACTCTTTTCCATTGAAGCTCGCTTCATAACTAGCTTCTGGGCATGCGCGGGTTGAAAAACGTTGTTTTAAACGTCATTTTTTGCTACACACAGTGATTTTTTGTGAAACAAAAAACAACGGGCCAGATTCTCAAAAGAGATACGTTTTTTTCAATGGGTATCTATGCGAGTGATTCTTATGCCTCGTACACATGGTCGTTTTTTGTGATGAAATAAAACAACGTTTTAAAAAGCGTCATTTAAAATGATTGTGTGTGGGCAAAATGTTGTTTTATGTCTTCAAAAAAACGACCAAAAAAAATTCGAACATGCTTGAATTTTTTATGTCGTTTTTCAGAATGTCGTCTTTTGTTTCACAAAAAATTATCGTGTGTGGGCAAAACGACGTTTAAAACGATGTTATTAAACCCGCGCATGCTCAGAAGCAAGTTATGAGACGGGAGCTTCAATGGAACAGAGTGCCGTCGAAAGTGTCTTACGTAACCGCGCTTTGCAAGAGCATTTTCAGAAAACGATGGTGTGTACGCAACATCGTTTTTTAAAATGATGTTTGAAAAACGTCGTTTTGTTTCGTGAAATAAAACAACGTTTTTTTACATCACAAAAAGTGATCGTGTGTACGTGGCATTAGAATCACTTACGCATAGATACACTAAAGATCTGACAGGTGTAAAGCAATTACACCGTCGGATCTTAGATGTAATGACAACGCCGGCCGCTAGGTGGCCTTTACGTTGTTTTCTCATTTGCCTATGCAAATGAGCCTAATACCCCGATTCCCGAATGTTTTTACGCCGCCCCGTCGTCGTTTACGTAGGTTGCGTACGCGTAAGGTTACCCCTGCTGTATGAATGGTATGTTTCCGAAGTGCCGTCGTTGCCATGTTAAGTATGGCGTCGGGTCAGCGTCGTCTTTTCCCGTTGGTTCCGTCGTTTTACTAAGTCGTTCGCGAATAGGGAATTGCGTAAGTGACGATCACGTCGTTTTGACGTTGGTTTCAACTACGCTTTCCGACGTGAGCTGGAGCATGTGCACTGGGCTTTTTTCCTCGGCCGGCGCATGCGCACTTCGTTTAAAGGGGGTGCGCTTAATTTAAATACAGCACGCCCCCTCCTTCAGTATTTGAATTACGCGGCCTTACGACGCCGCATTTACGCTACGCCGCTGAAAATTACGGAGCAAGTGCTTTGAGGATACGGCACTTGCTCCAGTAATTTGCGTAGACGTAGTGTAAATGCGATACGATACGCTACGCCGCCAGATACGCCATTTTTTGAGAATCTGGCCCAACGTTTTGAAAAAGGACACAAAAAATTGAAGCAGGCTTCAATTTTTTTTTGTCGTTTTTCACAAGACATCACATAAAGTGATGGTGTGTACGCGGCATTATACTTGTACATTGAGTACCAGTGTCAGCACAGCCAGTACCAGTGTCATTCAGTATCATTGCCAGCACAGTCAGTACCAGTGTCTGTACAACCCAGTACCAGGGTCAGCACAGCCAGTGCCTGTATAGCCAGTATCAATGCTGTTCAGTGTCAGTGCCTGTTATGCAGTGCCAGCACAGCCAGTGCCAATACCATTCAGTACCTGCATCTGTATATTCTGTAGGAGTAAAACAGTCAAGAAACAGATCATATTGTCAATTATTGTTCCTTGAAGGTGCTCCTTGGATTTTGGACCCATCTATGTGGCTAGACAGTGAAAAAAATCTCATAGATTTGGTATCCCCTTACTCAGGAAGAATCTATTTTAAAATATAATTCTAAATATGTCCATGCAAACAAAGTAAAAAATTCTGAAACATATTGAAACAAAAACATCAAATGCAACCAATGTGCACTCTATTGCAGCCACTGTGACCATAAAATGCAGCCACTGTGCCCATCAAATGCAGCCTCTGTGCCCATCATATGCAGCCACTGTACCCCATTAAATGCAGCCACTGTATATGCAGCCTCTGCGCCCATTAAAAGAAGCCTCTGTGCCCTATCATATGCAGCCACTGTACCCCATTAAATGCACCCACTGTGCCCATCAAATGCAGCCACTGTGCCCATCAAATGCAGCCTATGTGCCCATCATATGCAGCCACTGTACCCCATTAAATGCAGCCACTGTATATGCAGCCTCTGCGCCCATTAAAATAAGCCTCTGTGCCCTATCATATGCAGCCACTGTACCCCAATAAATGCAGCCACTGTATATGCAGCCTCTGCGCCCATTAAAATAAGCCTCTGTGCCCTATCATATGCAGCCACTGTACCCCATTTAATGCACCCACTGTGCCCATCAAATGCAGCCACTGTGCCCATCAAGTGCAGCCTCTGTGCCCATCATATGCAGCCACTGTACCCCATTAAATGCACCCACTGTGCCCATCAAATGCAGCCACTGTATATGCAGCCTCTGCGCCCATTAAAAGAAGCCTCTGTGCCCTATCATATGCAGCCACTGTGCCCCATTAAATGCACCCACTGTGCCCATCAAATGCAGCCACTGTGCCCATCATATGCAGCCACTGTACCCCATTAAATGCACCCACTGTGCCCATCAAATGCAGCAACTGTATATGCAGCCTCTGTGCCCATTAAAAGAAGCCTCTGTGCCCTATCATATGCAGCCACTGTGCTCCCCAGCCTGCTCACTGTCTGACTGGCATTTACCCTATCTTGGTGGCGGGTTAGGCAGCAAGATGTGGGATGGGTAGTGCGGGTCAGGTCGATGGCTCCTGTGTCCTCCATGCGTCTCTTCTTCGCTTCTGCTAACTGGCCAATGGGATCACCTGTGCCTTCAGCCAATCAGGTGATCGGTATTAGACTCGTGCCTCCTGATTGGCGGAGAGGCTGTTCAGTGTTAGAAAAGCAAATATTAATTGTCCATCTTTTTTGAAGCCTAGTAGAGCCTATGGATTTATTCAGTGGCTTTAAAAAATAACTTTGCCGCTGGAAATCAGGCACCCGGAAAGGGGCCGGAAGCCTGAATAGGGGGTGGCAGCAGCGGGTATGGATAGATTAATGCAATGCAATGCATTATTTTATCCATTTGTCATATAGGGGGCAGAAACGCGTAGTGCATTACCACTAAAAGCATTTATTGAATACACGCAACACTGATATATTCACAAAGTAGAAATAAAATCAGGCTTGTCATTTAGGCCGCTCCAGCTGGTGAGGCGGGTGACTCGATAGCCACATGCTCTTGCATTTTCAGGGAACAAACCCTTTTCCTCAGAGCTTAGCACAACCAAGTGGTGAGCCACTATTTGAGAGTTTGCACACTGAAGACACATCCCACCCAACAAGTGGCTGGCCGAGACAACCTTAACCCTCTCCTCAGTGCCTCAATACACCGTCCACCACACAAAAATGAAATCAATTCAAATATATGTATAGTTATATGTATACTTGAGTAATATATAGTAATTGTATGAATCAGTGTACAAGCACCTGTGGGAGGTCAGATACCTCCGAAAACCATGATCAGTGCACTAAAAATAGCAGACAACGCCTCCAAATATATGCCACTTCCTTGTCACTTACTCATCAGTGGCCTAATGGGGACCACTACTTCCTCATGCTTGTTCGCCCACCATGACCAGCACAGTTGATCCTGGGATTCGGATGTGCCGATCATGGAAGGCAAACGTACATAAGGCAGTAGGGGTCCCCATTAGGCTAGTGGTCATGGTTTTGGAGGTATCTGATCACCCACAGGTCTCTGTAGACTGATTTATATATATACTGTATATACTCGAGTATAAGCCAACCCGAGTATAAGGCGAGGCCCTAATTTTACCACAAAAAAATGGGAAAACTTATTGACTCGAGTATAACCCTAGGGTGAGAATGCAGCAGCTACTGTAAGCGGAATAGAGGGTCAACAATGCCCATTTGCACGCCTCACTGTGCCCATTTGCAACCTTACTGTGCCCATTGTAGCCTTACTCTGCCCATTGCAGCCTTACTGTGCCCATTCTCACTGTGCCCATTGCAGCCTTACTGTGCCCATTGCAGCCATACTGTGCCCATTGCAGCCTTACTGTGCCTATTCTCACTGTGCTCATTGAAGCCTTACTGTGCCCAATGCAGCCTTACTGTGCCTATTCTCACTGTGCCCATTGTAGCCCTATTGTGCCCATTCTCACTGTGCCCATTGCAGCCATACTGTGCCCATTGCAGCCTTACTGTGCCTATTCTCACTGTGCCCATTGTAGCCCTATTGTGCCCATTCTCACTGTGCCCATTGCAGCCATACTGTGCCCATTGCAGCCTTACTGTGCCTATTCTCACTGTGCCCATTGTAGCGCTATTGTGCCCATTTTCACTGTGCCCATTGCAGCCTCAATGTACCTGTATTCTTGACAGGCATCCATTTTTCAAAACTCGTGGCTTCCTCCTGGTCCCATTCGTTCCGTGATAGTCAGTGTACCTGTCGGGTCGAGGGCATCCATTTTTCAAAGGTCGTGGCTTCCTCCTGGTCCGTGATAGGTGCTAGCCGAACACAGCGTCAAACGCCTATCACGGAGGTCCTCTCATCCTCGGACTCAGTTTCCCAGCAGACACCGTGTTCAGTGTTCCGCCAATCCCAGACCTTCTTTCATCCTCAGACAAGAGGACATCCATAACAGGCGGAACACTGAACACAGTGTCTGATGGGAAAGTCAGAGGATGAGAGGACCTCCATGATAGGCGGTAGCGGGACACAGCATCAAACGCCTAATATTGATCAGGAGGAAGCCTCGATTTATGAAAAATGGACGCCCGTGACCCAACAGGTACACTGACTCAAGTATAAGCCGAGAGGGCTATTTTCAGCCCTAAAAAAAGGGCTGAAAGACGCGGATTATACTCGAGTATATATACGGTACTATATATTACTCAAATATACATATAACTATATAGTACATATATATTTTTTTGTGTAATGGGTGGTGTATTGGGGCACCGAGCAGAAGGTTAAGGTTGTCCCCACCCAGCCACTCGTTGGGTGGGATGTGTCCTGCGCAAACTCTCAAGTAGTGGCTCACCACTTAAAGAGGTTGTAAACATCCATGGGAAATTTGTACCTATAGGTAAGCCTAAAATAAGGCTTACCTATAGGTACTGTAAATATCTCCTAAACCAGTGGTTCTCAACCTGGGGGTCAGGACCTCCTTGGGGGTCAAATGGTGATTTGTCAGGGGTCACCAAATCATGGGCTGTTCCTGAAGCCCGCACTGCTCTCCCAGCCTTTTTGCGGCCGACCAGCAGGGCTGTCCCTGGAGCCCACGGTTACCCACTCAGCCTCTTCACACCCATTTAGTTCACGGCATAGCTGGGGGGCAGAGACTAGAGGTCAGCTGACTGGTGATGAATGTGAAGTGAGAGGGGCAGGAGGAGACCCTATCTTCTGATTTCGGCATTGGTGTCACTACTGCGAGACACCATGAAGTTGGAGACACAGTGAAGCCGGAGACAAAGTGAGTTACACTACCTACGATTATAGTTGCCACAAAAAGTCCCCATTACAGTTCTCAGATCAGCAGATGACCTTGATCGAGAGCACCTAAGTTGGCTTATCAGACCTCCCCTCAGAATTTCCACTCATCCCAACTCCCCACAAACACTGTACTGTACGAGTGGAAGGGACTCAGGGGGCACTAAATGTCCGTTGGTTAGGGGCACAAATTACTTGTCTTGCCTTGGGTGCTGACAACCCACTATACAAAAATAATGTTACTTTTAGGCCTCGTACACACGAGGGGATATGTCCGCTGAAAACGGTCCGATGGACCGTTTCAGCAGACATTTCCGCTCGTGTGTATGGGCTAGCGGACAGATTTCTCCACCCGACAGATTTCAAAGCATGCTTTGAAATCTATCCGGTGGGAATCTGTCCGCCCGACATGTCTGCTGGTTAGTACACTTACCAGCAGACATGTCGTCCCCCACCGCCGCCGCCGCCGAATGGATTTGGCGCATGCGCGGAAGTGTTTAACTTCCTGGTGCGGTGACGTGGCGGCGTCAACGTCACCGCCGCGTCACCACCACGTCACCGCGCCGTCCGGCGGCGGGGAATTTGATCCGATAGTGTGTACACGCCATCGGATCAAACTCCCGATCGGACATATCCGATGGAAATGGTCCGCGGACCGTTTTCATCGGATATGTCCGATAGTGTGTACGAGGCCTTAGGGATCCCCACAACTTCGGAAATTTTATCAAGGGGTCACAGCACTAGTAAGGTTGAGAACCACTGTCCTAAACATACACCGTTCAGGAGATATTTACCGTTTATTGCGCTGACGTCATCGGCACATGCACTCTGAAGGAACGGTCGCCCGCGCCATTTCTTCAGCGAGTGTGCTGTGACCAGCAGCTTCCGCACCCAAGCGCAGGAGTGACAAAAAACAGCTCTGGACAATCACGGAGCCGGAGGCGGCGGCCCCGGAAAGGAAGACGGGCGAAGATGCCTGCGGTGGGAAAGACACGGGCTTAGTTTACAGGCACGCGTTTCATAATGTGCTAGTAGGCAATACAAGAAGAAAAGAAAGAAAAACCCACCAGAGTTTACTTCCTCTTTAAGTTGGCTAAGCTCTGCGGAAGGGGGTTTGTCCCCCCAAAACGCGCAAGCTTTTCCATCGTGTGGCTATAGAGTCACCTCCCACACCAGCTGGAGTGGCCAATATGACAAGCCTGATTTTATTTCTACTTTGTGAGTATATCACTGTTGTGTGTTTTCAATAATAATGTGTTTTGGTGGTAATGCACTAGGCGTTTGCGCCCTCTTGTGTATGTTTTTGCAGTGTTTGGAGGACCGCCCAGTCTAAGGAGGGCTGCATCGTTAAAACCATTGCCTGCCATAGTCCTTGGCTTTGGGGAAGTCCTGGGATTAAGTGCTGGATGGTGTTTTCTTGGCTTGTCTGGTGACTTCATCTGGGCTGTCTGGGTGGAAGAAATACGGAGGGAATTGCAATAAAATGGGTCATGCTGACAACACTTAAGGCTGCATTCACACCTAGGCGTTGCGATTTGCGAATTTTTTTACCGCGATTTGCCACGACAAATTGCAGCGGTTTTTACCGCGATTTTGTACAGGTCATTGTCACCAATGTAAAGTGCCCAAGCCGCCCGATTCGCGTGACAAAAAAAGGGTCCGGTACTTGTTTGAGCTTCAGGCGTTCGGGGTTTGGGGGTGGAGATGTGAACCATCTCCATAGAGAATAATGTTTTTTTCCCCCTCTAGCGTTTTTGAGCGTCGCACTTCAGGCGACAAAACACTCAGGTGTGAATGCAGCCTTAAGGATAAACTCACCCTTTCGGGCGGAAGTTAACTTTCATAATAAATAGAAGCGTTTCCCAATGCCATTTCTGGTCCAGCCATCCCAATGAGCATTTCTCTCACCTACTATATTCCCAGGAGGTTTAAAATCTTGTCAGTTTATTTGACTTTTTAAAATGATTTTCAAATATCATCACTTCCTGTAGATTGTCTCTCAGCATTAACTTCCTGTTAGGTCATCTCCCAGAGGCCTTCACTTCCTTGTTGCATAAAGCGGATGTGATAGGGCGTGTTCACCACTCTCGACCACACCTCCCTCATTACAATACCACCTTTCACCCACTTATTATACAATCTGATTGTTCAATCTCCTTTAGATCTCCCATCAGCTATGTAGTATGAGGGCCTGTCTGATTTGAAACAAATTGAATGGATTGGTCAAGTGTGTCCTATTCCAGAGTACAAGTACACAGGAGGGAGTGGACAGTGAACTAACATTCCTGCATGCATTTGCATACCTCCCAACTTGAGATGGGAATGGGGAATGAGGGACACCTTGTTGAGCGGGGGGGGGGGGGGGGTCCGCGGAATCAGAGTTGTTGATCAGGGGGGGTTTAACGGATCTGCCTTGTTTCTCGCGGATTGGATTTGTTGAGGAGCGCGGGGGGGGGGGTTCCACGGATCGGAGTTCTTGAGCGGGGGGGGGGGGGGTTTCACAGATCAAAGTTGTTGAGCGGGGGGGGGGTTTCTTCTGCGGGATCTGAGTTGTTGAGCGGGGGGAGGTTGGCAGGTTAAAGTTGTTGCGCAGGGAGGGGTCGCGGGACTGCCAATCACGGTAAACGCGTGGAATTGCGGGATTTCAGCCCTGATCGCGTGATTTGCCGCGAATCGCGTGATTTACCGCGAGATTCGGGACGGTTGGGAGGTATGAATTCGTTTTGAGGTTGGGGGGGTTTTGGAGTGTTTTCACTTGTCATGCATAGGGCAGCCCATTCATTTGATTGGCCTGCCCTATGCATGACAATTGTCCCAGAGAAGCTCCAGAACTTTTTTTGGAGAGGAGCATGGTGTGTTACCGCAGTTTTTGGTACGTTTGCTGCACTTGGGGTGCCTTTAACATGTAATGACAATTCAAACACAATTCAATATCTCAGAAAATAAGAATATTACATAAGGCCAATACAAAAAAAAAATTTATTACCGAAATGTTGGCTTACTGAAAAGTATTACCATGTACAGTATAGTTTGCACACAATACTTGGTCGGGGCTCCATTTTCATGAATTACTGCATCAAATCGGCGTGGCATGGAGGCGATCAGCCTGTGGCACTGCTGAGATGTTAGGGAAGCCCAGGTTGCTTTAATAGAGGCCTTCAGCTTGTCTGCATTGTTGGGTATGGTGTCTCTTATCTTCCTCTTGACAATACTCCACAGATTCTCTATGGGATTGTGGTCAGGCAAATTCACTGGCCAATCAAGGACAATGATATTGGTATTTTGGCAGTGTGCCCAGGTGCCAAGTCCTGCTGGAAAATGAAATCAGCATCTCCATAAAGCTTGTCAGCAGAGGGAAGCATGAAGTGCTCTAGAATTTCCTGGTAGACGGCTGCGCTGACTTTGGACTTAATAAAACACAGTGGACCCACACCAGCAGACGACACGGCTCCCCAAATCATGGCTGACTGTGGCTGACTGACTATGGCAACTTGAATTCTGTGCCTCTCCACTCCTCCTCCAGACTCTGGGACCTTGATTTACAAATAAAATAGAGGAAATTTTCCACAGTCAGTGATGCTCTACCATTTATAGATGACCTTGAATTTTTTTTTTTAATTAATACAAGGTGTTCTCTGATTGGACAAAAAGATGGAGAAAAGAGGCGGTGACTGATCTCAACCTCATCCAATCAGATTATTCCTTGTACTTGTTTAAAAAATACATACACATACTATGAATGCCAGAGGTGCATAGCAAGTGACCCCCTGTTGTCACTATGCAGAGGGGGAAGGCGCTCACATGGGCCCTAGAAGAGCACGGCTCTCGTGTATGAATCATGGACTGCTACAATGATTCACAACGTTCTCAGTGGCCCTCTGGATATCAGCCAAACTCCAATTAAATGCCAAAGTATAAAATAACCAGCAATAAGTCATGAGCGTAAGTCTATTAATGAGTTTTTCTCATTTGTTGGTTTAGGGATGTTTTTTGTCAGTCTAGTTGTCTTTTTGTTTTAAACTTTTTCATACTGAAAAGGTATTTCTCCTTGAGGGGATAGAAAATAGTCGGCAAAGGTGTTCCGGACCAGCATGCCACTAGCAGGCCCTCGGACGGTGCTCCATGACACGTCATGTAACGGGTTATTAAGGATGTGCTCGAACACAAAACCATCTCTTAGAAGCACCACATTATGTAGAACACAAGCGGCCTTTATGATGTCCTGGACAAAGTTGGCTTCTAACTGAATGGGAGAATAGAAAACCCGCCATTTGTTGGCCAGGATCCCAAAGGCACCATCTATCATCCTTCTGGCACGGATCAGCCTGTAGTTGAAGACTTTGCGGATCGGGGTTATGTTCCTGGTGGGGAAGGGTCTCAGGATATTCTCCGATAGTCCAAAAGCCTCATCTGCAACAAAAACGCAGGGCATGGGATTACCACTTGATCCAGGTAAAGGTCTGTATTCCGGTAACTTCAATTTGCCCTCTTTTAGCTTGCGACCCAAGGTAGACTTCTTAAAAATACTACAGCAGCCTGTGGCTCCGTAAGCACCGACATCTATGGTGATAAAACTGTAGTTACTATCTACTAAGGCCAGTAATACAAAAGAATGTTTACTGGCATCCCAGTGCCTCTTCCCGCTATTCGGTGGCATCTTCATCCGAATGTCTTTGGCATCGAGAGCTCCAACACAGTTCGGGAAGCTGGTAGTGGCATAGAAGTCCTCAGCTATTTGAATCCACTTCTCTTTGGTTGGCTCTGGCATAAAGACTTTAAACAGAGTGTCACATATCGCTTTGCAGGTCTCCCGAACGATTAACCTGATGGTTGCTTTTCCAATCAGAAATCGGAAATGGAGGGAAGTGAAACTTTGTCCGGTGGACAGGTATCTGTCAAATGAGAAGAAATTCAGTTAAAGAGGTTGCAAACCCTATTTTTTATTTTATTTTTTAAAACCCGTAAGACAAAGGCATAGCATACTAGCTCATTATGAAATACTTACCTTAGAACAATGCCCCCCGCAGCAGCGCCTGTAAATCACTGAGACGGCTGACATCTTCCCCGGTGTTTATTCCAGGTTCACGGCCTACAGCGCTATGATTGGCTCGAGCCGCGCTGATGTCACTCCCGGGCATGCATGCGGGAGCTGCCGGTCACAGCACAGGGCCCTGAAGAAACAGCACGGGCGAGGAGTGTTTTTTCTTATATAAACGGTGCACGTTTAGGAGATATATACAGTACCTTACTATACGCTTACCTGTAGGTGCAATTAAAAGGAAGTTTTACTTCCTCTTTAACCGCTTGCTGACCAGCCGCCGCAGTTATACGGCGGCAGGTCGGCTCTACTGGGCGAAAGCACATAGCTATACGTCACCTTTCCCAGCAGCCAATAGGGACGCGCGCCCCCCCCGCTCGCCCATGACGCCGACACACGTGTGCCCAGCAGTCCCGATCACCGCCGGGCACCCACGATCACTCGTTACAGAGCGAGAACTGGGATCTGTGCGTGTAAACACACAGCTCCCGGTCCTGTCAGGGGGGGGAAATGACCTATCGTCTGTTCATACAATGTATGAACAGCGATTTGTCATTTCCCCATGTCAGTCCCACCCCCCCTTCAGTTAAAACACACCCAGGGAACATGATTAACCCCTTCCTCGCCCCCTAGTGTTAACCCCTTCACTGCCAGTGGCATTTTTATAGTAATCAATGCATTTTTATAGCACTGATCGCTATAAAAATGGTCCCAAAAATGTGTCAAAAGTGTCCGCCATAATGTCGCAGTACTGATAAAAATCACTGATCGCCGCCATTATTAGTAAAAAAAAAAAATATTAAGAAAAATGCTATAAAACTAATCCCTTATTTTGTAAACGCTATAACTTTTGTGCAAACCAATCAATAAACACTTTTTGCGATTTTTTTTAACGAAAAATAGGTAGAAGAATACGTATCGGCCTAAACTGAGGAACAATTTTTTTTTTTTATATATTTTTGGGGAATTATAGCAAAAAGTAAAATAATATTCATTTTTTTCAAAATTGTCGCTCTATTATTGTTTATAGCGCAAAAACTAAAAACCGCACAGGTGATAAAATACCACCAGAGGAAAGCTCTATTTGTGGGAAAAAAAGGACGCCAATTTTGTTTGGGAGCCACGTCGCACGACCGCGCAATTGTCAGTTAAAACAAAGCAGTGCCGAATCGCAAAAAGTGGCCTGGTCATTGACCAGCAATATGGTCGGGGGGTTAAGTGGTTAATGGAACAACCAGAAACAAAGATTATACCCACTTATGTTTAACCTTTTAGCTGCTGAAGCTTTCATGTACACAGGATGTCTTTACAACCTCCCCTGAATGATTTAACTTGACAGATAGTAACCGTAATTTAAAACTTTAGTTTTGCCGCGTATACAGGTGTTTTGCCACATTTGCATTAGGAAACGTTTTAAAAAAAGTATGTTATATATATATATATATATATATATATATATATATATATATATATATATATATATATATATATATATATATTTTTTTTTTTTCAAATAGCCAAAAATGAAAAACGCCTGTAAATGAAAATGCAGCTAAACGCTAGTTAGCACGTTTACAAGCTGTTACAGGCATTTCAAATGCCTCTGAAAGTCCATCCAGAAAGCATTTTTTTGCATTCCAAAAAAAATGCTTCTAAACTCAACTGCCTAGAAACCACTATAAACGACCCTGTGTACATGTCCTGATAACATATCATAGAGGAGAGTTCAGGGGCAGCTGCTCCTAAACCAGGGTTTGACAAATTTGCTTGAAAGTTAGGAGCCAAAAAACACGCCCCGTCCCGCCGAGCTCGCGTGCAGAAGCAAACACATACGTAAGTAGCGCCCACATCTGTAAACGGTATTCAAACCACTTGTGTGAGGTATTGCCGCAATCGTTAGAGCGAGAGCAATAATTCTAGTCCTAGACCTCCTCTGTAACTCAAAACATGCAACCTGTAGAATTTTTTAAATGTCGCCTATAGAGATTTTAAAGGGTATAAATTTGTCGCCATTCCAAGAGCGGACGCAATTTTGAAGCGTGACATGTTGGGTATCAATTTACTCGGTGTAACATTATCTTTCACAATATAAAAAAAAAAAAAAAAAAAAATGGGATAACTTTACTGTTGCCTTATTTTTTCATTTAAAAAAGTGTATTTTTTTCCCCCAAAAAAAGTGCGCTTGTAAGACCGCTGCGCAAATACGGTGTGACAGAAAGAATTGTAACGATCGCCATTTTATTCTCTAGGGTGTTAGAATAATATATATATATATATATATATATATATATATATATATATATATAGGGTTGTCCCGATACCAATACTAGTACTTGTACACGCGCAAATGCTCCCGATACTTCTGCCGATCCTTTTTATTTTGTGTTTATCAACAAGTTCTGTGAAAATTCTTTGAGTTTTTTACTACTGCGTGGACAAGCAAATACATTTTTTTTATTCATTTTTACTCATTTTTATGTCTTGAGTTAGAGTTCTTCATATTTCTAAAGAAAATATCCTTAGTCTGTATTGTGGTTTGAAAACTGTCACATGGCATTTTAAAAAAGTATCGGTATTCGGTATCGGCACGTACATGGAAAAAAGTATCGGTACTTGTACTCGGTCCTAAAAAAGTGGTATCGGGACAAATATATATATATATATATATATATATAATTAGAACCCCCAAACATTATATATATATATAATGTTTGGGGGTTCTAATTAGAGGGAAGGAGATGGTAGTGAAAAAAACACATTAGAACTGTTGTTTTACTTGTAATGCCAACGCCCACCACCAGATGGCGCCAGGTCACAGAAGGAAGCTTGGGCCTTCACAAGGCTGTAAAGCCGCGGCCTCAATTACCGGCCGTCAAAGGCCCGCCACGATCGCACGGTGGGGGTGCACGGAGACACAGGATCCTGTGCCTACGCGCGCCCCCACCACACGATTGCGGCGGGCCCACGACGGATGGTAATTGAGGCCGCGGCTTTGTGGCCTTGTAGGATTTTGTCGAGCCCTGGCCTAAACGTCCGTTTACCAGCAGCAGTGTACATGAGGCTTTAGGCTCCATGTACACGGGACGTTTTTACAACCTCTCCTGAACGATTTAACTTGACAGATAGTAAACCGCGTTTAAAACGTCCGTTTTGCTGCGTTTATGTTTAGAAGCATTTAAAATATATTATATATATATTATATATATATATATATATATACACATACACAGTACAGACCAAAAGTTTGGACACACCTCAAGAGTTTTCTTTATTTTCATGACACTGAAGGCATCAAAACTATG
The DNA here is from genome assembly GCA_029574335.1 of Rana kukunoris. Taxonomy (NCBI): domain Eukaryota; kingdom Metazoa; phylum Chordata; class Amphibia; order Anura; family Ranidae; genus Rana; species Rana kukunoris. The sequence continues at coordinate 581,690,536 of CM056050.1, read as the reverse complement.
AATTAACACATGTGGAATTATATACATAACAAAAAAGTGTGAAACAGCTGAAAATATGTCTTATCTAGGTTCTAATAGCCACCTTTTGCAGCAGACACATCTCTAGAACAACTGTTAAGAGGAGACTAGGGTTGTCCCGATACCACTTTTTTAGGACCGAGTACAAGTACCGATACTTTTTTTCCAAGTACTCGCCGATACCGAATACCGATACTTTTTTTTAAATGTGTCTCCAAATGCGGACACATATATCCAGCCATGTCTAGAGGTCGACCGATATGGGTTTTTCTCTGGCCGATGCCGATGCCGATATTTGGAAATCGGGGCGGCCGATGGCCGATATGTGTTGCCGATTTTTGCGGCCGATATTTTAGGCCGATTTTTTTTTTCTCCTCAACTCAAAAAACCTAGGGTGGAGAGGAGATAATTGTTTAGGGTGGAGAGGTGGGGTGCAGCCTGTCAGTGCCCACCAGTGTCCACCACCAGTGCCACCTCATCAATGCCCACCAGTGTAGCCCATCAGTGTCCTCCACCAGTGCCACCTCATCAATGCCCACCAGTGTAGCCCATCAGTGTCCTCCACCAGTGCCACCTTATCAATGCCCACCAGTGTCCACCACCAGTGCCACCTCATCAATGCCCACCAGTGTCCACCACCAGTGCCACCTCATCAATGCCCACCAGTGTCCACCACCAGTGCCACCTCATCAATGCCCACCAGTGTAGCCCATCAGTGTCCTCCACCAGTTCCACCTCATCAATGCCCACCAGTGTAGCCCATCAGTGTCCACCACCAGTGCCACCTCATCAATGCCCACCAGTGTAGCCCATCAGTGTCCACCACCAGTGCCACCTCATCAATGCCCACCACCAGTGCCACCTCATCAATGCCCACCAGTGCAGCCCATCAGTGTCCACCACCAGTGCCACCTCATCAATGCCCATCAGTGTCCACCACCAGTGCCTCCTCATCAATGCCCACCAGTGTCCACCACCAGTGCCACCTCATCAATGCCCACCAGTGCAGCCCATCAGTGTCCACCACCAGTGCCACCTCATCAATGCCCACCAGTGCAGCCCATCAGTGTCCACCACCAGTGCCACCTCATTAATGCCCACCAGTGCAGCCCATCAGTGTCCACCACCAGTGCCACCTAATCAGTGTCCACCACCAGTGCCACCTCATCAATGCCCACCAGTGCAGCCCATCAGTGTCCACCACCAGTGCCACCTCATCAATGCCCACCAGTGCAGCCCATCAGTGTCCTCCACCAGTGCCACCTCATCAATGCCTACCAGTGTAGCCCATCAGTGTCCTCCACCAGTGCCACCTCATCAATGCCCACCAGTGTCCACCACCAGTGCCACCTCATCAATGCCCACCAGTGTAGCCCATCAGTGTCCTCCACCAGTGCCACCTTATCAATGCCCACCAGTGTCCACCACCAGTGCCACCTCATCAATGCCCACCAGTGTCCACCACCAGTGCCACCTCATCAATGCCCACCAGTGTAGCCCATCAGTGTCCTCCACCAGTGCCACCTCATCAATGCCCACCAGTGTCCACCACCAGTGCCACCTCATTAATGCCCACCAGTGTAGCCCATCAGTGTCCACCAGTGCCACCTCATCAATGCCCACCACCAGTGCCACCTCATCAATGCCCACCAGTGCAGCCCATCAGTGTCCACCACCAGTGCCACCTCATCAATGCCCATCAGTGTCCACCACCAGTGCCACCTCATCAATGCTCACCAGTGTCCACCACCAGTGCCACCTCATCAATGCCCACCAGTGTAGCCCATCAGTGTCCTCCACCAGTGCCACCTCATCAATGCCCACCAGTGTCCACCACCAGTGCCACCTCATTAATGCCCACCAGTGTAGCCCATCAGTGTCCACCAGTGCCACCTCATCAATGCCCACCACCAGTGCCACCTCATCAATGCCCACCAGTGCAGCCCATCAGTGTCCACCACCAGTGCCACCTCATCAATGCCCACCAGTGCAGCCCATCAGTGTCCACCACCAGTGCCACCTCATCAGTGTCCACCACCAGTGCCACCTCATCAGTGCCCACCAGTGCAGCCCATCAGTGTCCACCACCAGTGCCACATCATCAATGCCCACCAGTGCAGCCCATCCGTGTCCACCACCAGTGCAATCACCTCAGTGCATCACCAACCAGTGCACCACCTGTGCCAACCAGTGCCATCCACCTCTGTGCCATCCACCCCTGTGCCATCCACCGCTGTGCCAACCACCCCTGTCTGCAACAGCCAATCAGCGGCCGCCGCTGCCGACATTCTACACTGTAAAAAATAAAAGTCCCCTGATGTGCTGCGCGCCCGGCCTCTGCCTACAAACCCCAGAATGCAGAGCGGGCCAGTAACATTCTGGGGTGTAGAATGTCGGCAGTGGCGGCCGCCGATTAGCTGTTACAGGCGTCAGTAGATAGCAGCGAGCGGGCCCCTCCTCCTCTGTGGGTGTATACAGAGATGAGGGGCCCGCTCGCTGCTATCTACTGACGCCTGTAATAGCCAATCGGCGGCCGCCGGCGCCGCCAACGCTGGGTGTACCAAGATGTCCGCGGCTCCGGAGCTAGGCCGAAGCCGCGGCCTTTCCTGATGCTGTGACCGTCACAGCATCAGGAAAGGCCGCGGCCTCGGCCTAGCTCCGGAGCCGTGGCAGCGCTAGCGCCATGTAAAATATCGGCCTAATTTGGAGAAAAATCGGCCGATGCCGATTTCTCCAAAACGGCCAAATATCGGCCGATATATCGGCCTGCCGATATATCGGTCGACCTCTAGCCATGTCCCCCACATATGCAGCCATGTCCCCCCAGCCATGTTCCCCACATATGCAGCCATGTCCCTCCAGCCATTTCCCCCCACATATGCAGCCATGTCCCCCACATATGCAGCCATGTCTCCCACATATGCAGCCATGTCTCCCACATATGCAGCCATGTCCCCCCAGCCATGTCCCCCACATATGCAGCCATGTCCCTCCAGCCATGTTCCCCACATATGCAGCCATTTCCCCCCAGCCATGTCCCCCACATATGCAGCCATGTCCCTCCAGCCATGACCCCCACATATGCAGCCATGTCCCCCACATATTCAGCCATGTCCCTCCAGCCATGTCCCCCACATATGCAGCCATGTCCCTCCAGCCATGTCCCCCACATATGCAGCCATGTCCCTCCAGCCATGACCCCCACATATGCAGCCATGTCCCTCCAGCCATGACCCCCACATATGCAGCCATGTCCCTCCAGCCATGTCCCCCACATATTCAGCCATGTCCCTCCAGCCATGTCCCCCACATATGCAGCCATGTCCCCCCAGCCATGTCCCCCACATATGCAGCCATGTCCCCCCAGCCATGTCCCCCACATATGCAGCCATGTCCCCCCAGCCATGTCCCCCACATATGCAGCCATGTCCCCCCAGCCTTGTCCCCCACATATGCAGCAATGTCCTTCCAGCCATGTCCCCCACATATGCAGCCATGTCCCTCCAGCCATGTCCCCCACATATGCAGCCATTTCCCCCCAGCCATGTCCCCCACATATGCAGCCATTTCCCTCCAGCCATGTCCCCCACATATGCAGCCATTTCCCCCACATATGCAGCCATGTCCCTTTAGCCATGTCCTCCACATATGCAGCCATGTCCCTTCAGCCATGTCCCCCACATATGCAGCCATGTCCTCCACATATGCAGCCATGTCCCTTCAGACATGTCCCCCACATATGCAGCCATGTCCCTTCAGCCATTTCCCCCCAGCCATGTCCCCCACATATGCAGCCATGTCCCTTTAGCCATGTCCTCCAAATATGCAGCCATGTCCCTTCAGCCATGTCCTCCACATATGCAGCCATGTCCCTTCAGACATGTCCCCCACATATGCAGCCATGTACCTCCAGCCATGTCCCCCATACCTAGCCGCCGAAAGCCGCCGCTGCCGCCGCACCGGGCACATCACAGCATTCATTTGAATAGCTGTTTTCCCCGTGCGTATAGACACTCCCCCTTGCTCGGGATTGGACAGATCACGATCACCCATCCAATCCCGAGCAAGGGGGAGTGTCTATACGCAGCGGGAACACTACAGCTATTCAAATGAAAGCTGTGATGTTCCCGCACGCTGTTTAACCCATGCGGCAGCAGCTTTCGATGCGGCGGCAGCTTTCGATGCGGCGACGATGGCGGCGGGGGCGGGGGGGCCGTATTCTATTTAGGCATCGGGGGTATTTGCGGGAGTACAAGTACTCCCGCAAATACTCGGTATCGGTCCCGATACTGGTATCGGTATCGGGACAACCCTATACCCCTAAGCAGAAGAGACTTGTTTGGGCTAAAGAACACAAGGAATGGACATTAGACCAGTGGAAATCTGTGCTTTGGTCTGATGAGTCCAAATTTGAGATCTTTGGATCCAACCACCGTGTCTTTGTGCGACGCAGAAAAGGTGAACGGATGGACTCTACATGCCTGGTTCCCACCGTTCCCACATTTCCCATATTTTTATTATTATTTTTTTAAACGGCCAACCAAAAACTAAAAGGCCTATAAACGAAACGCGGCTAAACGCGGGTCACCGGGTTTAGAGGCGTTTGGCGTCTGAAACATCGGAAACTTTGTTGTCTGAACTCATTTTTTTTGCCTTAAAAAAAAAAGGCCTATAAATGCAACTGCCTAAAAACGCCAGTAAACGAACCTGTGTACATGTACACATAGGATAACATTTTTATTAGATCAATTGATTGCTATAAGCTAGAGCATTTAAATATCACTTACCTTGTTTTTCCTTTTGACCTCCAAAATACAGTAATCCAGGTTTGAAAATGCCATTTCCCATCTCTCCTCTGGTTGCTTTCCACCAGCACCTGAGCTGTTTGGCATGGTGGAAAGCAGACTGTGCTCACCTCCTCCCCATGACTACAGCCCTGCGTGAAGATGCTCTCTTATCCCTCACAGGCATGGAGGCTAAGCCTAATGGGAACTGTAGTTCCCATTAGGCCGTGATGTAGCAAGAATGAATGCGCACCGCAAACCAGGAAGTCAGTGGGAATAACGATTCAGGAGTGACGGAGGTGAATAAAACAGCTCGATTTCAACGGGTTGCAAACTAGTTATAATGCAAAACATTACTTTTTACTTTATCAGCTACTGTCAGACTTTAATTTAAAAGGAAAATATTTTTGTCTTTACAGCCCCTTTAAAGGAGTTCAGGGGCAGTTGAAAAAAAGTGTCCAACTGCCTCTGAACGTCCGTTTAGCAGACGTTGGGGCCTTAAAGTTAAAACGAAAAAACAAAAACAAATCCATACTTAAAAACAGAAAACATATTTTCTGATAGCAGGAGGACACGATATATAATATTAGTGCAACTGTTTATAGAGTTGTCACTAGGGCAGGGGAAAGGTGTCAGCAGGGCAGAGGACAGTGTCAGCAGGGTAGAGGACAGTGACAGTAGGGCAGTGTCGGTCAGTAGAGCATTGGATGTTGTCAGTAGGGCAGTGGACGGTGTGTGGACAGTGTCAGTAGGACAAAAAAATGTGCCAGTAGGGCAAAGGATGGTGTGAGTAGGGCAGTGGATGGTGTCAGTAGGGAAGTGGATGGTGTCAGTAGGGCAGTGGATGGTGTCAGTAGGGCAGTGGATGGTGTCAGTAGGGCAGTGGATGGTGTCAGTAGGGCAGTGGATGGTGTCAGTAGGGCAGTGGATGGTGTCAGTAGGGCAGTGGATGGTGTCAGTAGGGCAGTGGATGGTGTCAGTAGGGCAGGGGATGGTGTCAGTAGGGCAGGGGATGGTGTCAGTAGGGCAGTGTCAGTAGGACAGTGGAAGGTGTCAGTAGGGAAGTGGATGGTGTGTGGACAGTGTCAGTAGGACAGTGGAAGATGTCAGTAGGGCAGAGGATGGTGTCAGTAGGACAGTGGAAGGTGTCAGTAGGGAAGTGGATGGTGTGTGGACAGTGTCAGTAGGACGGTGGAAGATGTCAGTAGGGCAGAGGATGGTGTCAGTAGGACAGTGTCTTTCTGTGGACGCTACGACCCCCCAATCTTGAACCATTCAAGTAAATAGGGCCACTCTGCAAGAGCCCCCATTACCATAAATGTAAAGAGTCTTTACTGTCCAACTAAAATAGTAACAAAGAGTTCACAGAGTTTTAGATGCTATTATGGCCATTTCAGTATCATGCAAGACGCTCTGACCTGAAGGAGATTGGAGTGCCCACTTTCAGTTCACCACAGATCCCTTCTCTCTCATCTTGCAGCTCCTGCAGACATTGCTCCAGCTAGTAAGGTTTGAGAGGTGGCATTCAGGAGAGATCACTTCACCTTATACTGCATCCGGCACTACAGAAGAGATATCGGCTGATGCCCCTGCTTTGCTCCGTCTGCGGCCTGGCATCTGCTCAGCTGCAAATGACAGAAGTAGCCCCCACTGTGTTCGATGTTGTAGGTTCGGCAACCTGAAGGTGCGATCTCTTAGTCATCAGGCCACGGTCCACTGGTAGATTGCGATCAACCGGTTGCCGACCCCCACTTTAAGCAAACCTGTTGCTTTGCACTGTTTGCTATGGAACAGTGGTGGCTGGTGCTCGAAATTTTTGGGCGGCGCAAACAAACTGAAAAAAAAACCCATCAATTGCAGCCACTGCGCCCATCAAACGTAACTACTGTGCCCATCAAATGCAGCCACTGTGCCCAAACAAAGCCACTGTGCCCATCAATTGCTGCCAGTGTGCCCATCAATTGCTGCCAGTGTGCTCATCAATTGCCGCCAGTGTGCTCATCAATTGCCGCCAGTGTGCTCATCAATTGCCACTACTGTGCCCATAAAATGCTGCCAGTGTGCATCCCCCGTCCGCCCGGCACTTACCTTGTCTTGGTGGGGCGGCAGGTGGCATGCGGTGTCCGATGTCCTCCAAGTTTCTGTCTTCTCTCGTCGTCTCTTCCCGTCCTCTGCAATAGGCGTCCAATCACAGCGCCTGTCGTTTCAGCCAATCAGGTGACAGGTAACAGACCCGAGCACCTGATTGGCTGATAGGCGGTTCAGTGTTAGGAAAGTGAATGTTCATTCACTTTGCTAACACAAGTATGGCGCCTGCTGTTCAACTTTTTGGATGTCTATTAGAGCCCATGGCTCTAATGAGGTGCTTCCAAAAAATACACTGCCTCTGTATTTCAGGTGCCCAAAAAAGGGTCCAGACACCTGAATAGGGGGTGGCAGTGGCAACCATAGATAGATTTATGCAATGCATGAATCTATCTATGGTGATAGACAAGTGGAAGGAAAGAGGGGGCGGCGCCCATGCACCCTTTATGGACGCACCGCCACAACATTCTACAGCAGTGTTTCTCATCTCCAGTCCTCAAGGCGCCCCAACAGGTCATGTTTTTAGTATTTCCATTATTTTGCACAGCTGATTTGATCAGTTTCACTGCCCTAGTAAATACTACAGCTGTTTTATCTGAGGGAAATCCTGAAAACATGATCTGTTGAGGCGCCTTGAGGACTGGAGTTGAGAAACACTGTTCTACAGTACTTTCTAGGGTTGTCCCGATACCAGTATCGGTATCGGGACCGATACCGAGTATTTGCAGGAGTACTTGTACTCCAGCAAATGCCCCCAATGCCTGGCCGAATACTCAATCCCCCCAACGCCCCAACGCATCCCCGCAGCATAGTTAATACGGGCGGGGAACATTACAGCTTTCATTTGAATAGCTGTAGTGTTTCCCGCCGCACCGCGTAAAGACACTCCCCCTTGCTCGGGATTGGACGGGTGATCTGTCCAATCCCGAGCAAGGGGGAGTGTCTATACACGGCGCGACGGGAAACACTACAGCTATTCAAATGAAAGCTGTAATGTTCCCCGCCCGTATTAACTATGCGGCGGCGGCGGCATCTAGGTATGGGGGACATGGCTGCATCTATGGGGGGGACATGGCTGCATATATGGGGGACATGGCTGCATATATGGGGGATATGAGGGACATGGCTACATATATGGGGGGACATGGCTACATATATGGGGGGGACATGGCTGCATATATGGGGGACATGGCTACATATATGGGGGGGGGACATGGCTACATATATGGGGGGGGGGACATGGCTACATATATGGGGGGGGGACATGGCTACATATATGGGGGATATGGCTGCATATATGGGGGGGACATGGCTGCATATATGGGGGATATGGGGGACATGGCTACATATATGGGGGGGGGACATGGCTACATATATGGGAGGGGGACATGGCTGCATATATGGGGGATATGGGGGACATAGCTGCCTATATGGGGGGGGGGGGGGACATGGCTGCATTAAAAAAAAAGTATCGGTATTCGGTATCAGCGAGTACTTGAAAAAAAAAAGTATCGGTACTTGTACTCGGTCCTAAAAAAGTGGTAGCGGGACAACCCTAGTACTTTCTAGACTGGACTTTCTGGTTCCTGAATAACATATTCATTGTTCCCATCTAACAGAATTTTTCTTACATTGGCCAACCTACTTTATAGTGACGCAGAGCCGCTCCTCGGGGGATATGGCCAGTCTCATCTGCGTGTCGCTCCGTATGAGCGCCGGCCTCAGGAACTCCAGCAGCTCATCGAACGTTCCAATGGACATCTTGAAGTAGTTGAAGAACCTCTTGGGACACGTGCGCAGATCTCCATAACGGAGGTGAAACTGTCCCTTGGAGAACCTCTGGCTGGTCAGCGGGTGCACCCAGTAATTCCTCACCGTCTGCCGTCTGCGCTTTCTCTTTTTGTTCACCACATAACCCAGAACCAGCAACCAGAACTGGATCTCGTGGTCTGTGGACATCTTTACACAAAGAGCAAAAAAAAAATACCAAAAATGTATTTCAGCCAACCAAATCCAAATCCTTCTGCCGTCTACATCACCCAAAAATTCTGCGTTTAGAAAATCAGTTTGGAATGACAACAAAGGTCAAAGCGTTATTTTTTTCTAACGGTACAAATTATTAATAAGCCTCAAAACTCTGATATATTACTTGTGTAGTTCTATAGTAATGTGTTATATAAAATAATGCGACAGATCAGGACTCATCACTTTTCAGGACATACAAATGATGTTTTGGTTTGGGGGTCACGGAATGTACATCTGATGCTATTTTGGTCTGTTGTTCCAGCTGGTTCTGTGACATCAACAGACCACCAGAAGCTAGACGGTGACTACGACTACTACACACAGCTGTTCTCTGTCAATCTTCAGAACAGGCCTGAACATTCCGGAAGGTGTCGGGCTCCTCCCAGTGGCGGATCCAGTCTGAGGATATAGATCCAGCTCAACTACAAGTCTGATCAGCAGAGGAAGCGTTCTGATCTCACCGCACCGACAATTTAGGACCATGGAGTTCAATTGGAACGTAAGTGTAGACAGCAGATAGAAGAGACGGCGACAATCTCACACAGACTACGGCAGATCGTAGAGACGGTGACAATCTCACACAGATGACGGCAGATCGCAGAGACGGTGACAATCCCACACAGATGACGGCAGATCGTAGAGACGGTGACAATCCCACACAGATGACGGCAGATCGTAGAGACGGTGACAATCCCACACAGATGACGGCAGATCGTAGAGACGGTGACAATCTCACTCAGATGACGGCAGATCGTAGAGACGGTGACAATCTCACTCAGATGACGGCAGATCGTAGAGACGGTGACAATTTCACATAGACGACGGCAGATCGTAGAGACGGTGACAATCCCACACAGATGACGGCAGATCGTAGAGACGGTGACAATCCCACACAGACGGCGGCAGATCGTAGAGACGGTGACAATCCCACACAGATGACGGCAGATCGCAGAGACGGTGACAATCCCACACAGATGACGGCAGATCGTAGAGACGGCGACAATCTCACACAGATGACGGCAGATCGTAGAGACGGTGACAATCTCACATAGATGACGGCAGATCGTAGAGACGGTGACAATCTCACATAGATGACGGCAGATCGTAGAGACGGTGACAATCTCACTCAGATGACAGCAGATCGTAGAGACGGCGACAATCTCACACAGAAGACGGCAGATCGTAGAGACGGCGACAATCTCACACAGAAGACGGCAGATCGTAGAGACGGTGACAATCTCACATAGATGACGGCAGATCGTAGAGACGGTGACAATCTCACTCAGATGACGATCTGCAGACAGACAGAAGCTCAGCATGGACAGAGCAGACCAGAGAGGTCAGGGATCAGATGATGGGGGCAGCCATGGCTTCTTAAAGGGGAGATGATAGTGAGGAAGATGCAGCAGATTTGGGGGGTCATTAAAGTCTCTAATAATTCCCCTCCTGATGTCTGCCTGACATCAGAGATCAGATCTGTGACATGTGTATGATGAGGGATCAGCAGATCTCTATCTTCTTCTTCTCCATGGAAGAAATAATTACAAAGAAAGACACCATCCTGCACCCTGCCGAGCTGACACACGTGATAAGAGCTGCTAGAGCCCTATTACTGATGTGTCCGCAGTACAGTGCACTGAGCTTCCGGGGTGTCCGCCATTTTTATGGAGATCGACCTAGTGCAAGAGAAGGGAGAGGCTCAGACAAAATGGCTACTGAGGTGGAGACACAAAGATAGATGAAATCACAATCTACTGGTCAAAAAATAAACAAAAACAAAGATTTAACTATGTCACTGCTAGAAGAATTTTAACAGCTAGTAATGTATTTTTTGTTATTCTTTTATATTTATATATATATTTTTTTCTAGGTAATACTGAAAGCATGTTTGAATGTAAAAGGGGAACCACGTACAAAAAAAAACAAACATTTAAAGTGGAACTAAAGTAGGGTGACCAGACATCCCCGTTTTCAGGGGACAGTCCCCGGATTAAGGACACTGTGCCCAGACCAAGTCTGTCCCCAGTTTTGTCCCTGGATTGTATTTGAACAGGGGCTGGGGCAATTTCAAAGACAGTCAGTGCAGAATTATAAAAATTATAATTCTGAATTCATTCCCCCGCTCCGCCACTCCTACTATCTTAGGGGGGGGGGGGTGTATTTTTTCCATTATCTGTGCCCCTTTCTGATGATCATGTGCTAGTCAGAGCGGAGGGAATATTTCTTCAGTTTCGGGTGCCCATTCAGCTCCGCTCACATGTTCTTCTGCCTTGTCTCAAGTCCCGGCCAGCCGCCTGCCTGCTTATCTCCTTGCCTTCCCTGGCACAGTGATCTTCCTCTGCACCCCATCCAGTAGTACCCGGGGCCCGGAGAGTACAACTTGACAGGCTGTGAGGCGAGTTGGCGACAGCGGCGATGGGCAGAGAGTCACTAATTACCACCATTACTAGTAAAAAAAAAAATATGTTCCGGGATTTAATTTTAAAAATCTGGTCACCTTAACCGCTTCAATACCGGGCTTTTATACCACCTCCATACCGGGCCTATTCTGACACGTCTCTCCTACATGTAATAATCATCATTCTTTTGCTAGAAAATTACACAGTATCCCCAAACATTATATATGTTTTTTTTTAGCAGACACCCTAGGGAATAAAATGGCGGTCATTGCAAAGTTTTATCTTGCACGGTATTTACGCAATTATTTTTCAAACGCCTTTTTTTTGTAAAAAAAATTGTTTTATGAATTAAAAAAAATAACAAAACAGTAAAGTTAGCCCAATTTTTTTGTATTATGTGAAAGATTATGTTACACCGAGTAAATAGATACCCAACATGTCACGCTTTAATTATGCGCACACTCATGGAATGGCGCCAAACTTCGGGAATTAAAAATCTCCATAGGCAACGCTTTATTTATTTTTTACAGGTTACAGTTTAGATTTACAGAGGAGATCTAGTGCTAGATTCGTTGCTGGCACTCTAAAGCACGCGGCGATACCTCACTTATGTGGTTTAAACGGCGTTTACATATGTCGGCGGGACTTGCGTGTGCGTTCGCTTCTGCACGCGAGCTATCGGGGACAGGGGCGTTTTAATTTTTTTTTTATCTTTTATTTATTTTTTTGACTTATTTTTTATTTATTTTTACACTTTTTTTTATTTTTATTTTTTTTCACTTTTATTCCTATTACAAGGAATGTAAACATCCCTTGTAATAGGAAATGTGTGTGACAGGTCCTCTTTATGGAGAGATGTGGGGTCAATAAGACCTCACATCTCTCCTCCAGGCTGGAAACCATGAGATCGGTGAAAAAAAATTCACCGATCTCGTGAATGGGGGCTTACAGCCGCAATTGCGGCTTTGTTTACTTACGGGGACCCGGGCGTGACGTCATCAGATCGCGCCCGGGTCCTCCGACGGTTATAGAGATGACTGGTGACCATCTGGTCACCAGTCATCTCTATGCTTCCTGCCGCCGCCGACGATTCGTTCTCCGGGCCCCCGAAGGCACAGGTGAGCCCGGAGAAGCACCGGATGGCGGCGGGAGGGGGGGATGTCCCCTCCCGCGGCCTGTAAGAACGATCAAGCGGCGGAACCGCCGCTATGATCGTTCTTACATTGTGCAGAATCGTCGGCTGAAGAAGAGGATATCTGGATGATGCCTCTGGCTGCAGGCATCATCCAGATATTCGCCTGCAATGCCCAGGCTGTCAATTGACGGCCACTTAGGATGGTAGATCCCATCCCAGGCCGTCAATTTTCTATGGCTGGGTATTGAAGTGGTTAAACTAAAAGGAGAATGTTTTGGAGAGGGTTCTAATAACCCATGTCAGTTTCCCATTGAGGCGCTCTCTCTCTCGCGCTCTCTCTCTCTCGTGCTCTCTCTCTCTCGCGCGCGCGCTCTCTCGCTCGCACTCTCTCTCTCTTCCCCGTCAGTTTCCCATTGAGGATCGCTCTCTCTCTTGCTCTCTCTCGCTCTCTCTCTCGTGCGCGCGCTCGCTCTTGCTCTCTCTCTCTCTCTCGCGCTCGCTCTCTCTTCCCCCTGTCAGTTTCCCATTGAGGATCGCTCTCTCTCTCTCTCGCTTTCTCTCTCTCTCTCGCGCGCTCTCTCTCGCGCGCACGCTATCGCACTCTCTCGCTCGCTCGCTCTCTCTCGCTCTCTCTCTCTGTCGCGCTCTCGTGCTCTCTCTCGTGCGCGCGCTCTCTCGCGCTCGCTCTCTCTCTCGCGCTCTCTCTCTCGCGCTCTCTCTCTCTCGCGCTCTCTCTCTCCGTTTGTTACAAGCATGTTTAACCCTTTAAGGACCGCCGCATGTACATATACGTCGGCAGAATGGCACGTATAGGCACATTGGCGTACCTGTACGTCCCTGCCTAGACGTGGGTCGGGGTCCAATTGGGTCCCCGTGGCTGTGCGAGCGATCCGGGATTAGGGGGCAGCTGTTCATTTTTGTCCGCCCCCTCCGGATCGCTCCCAGCCACTTCCCCCTTCTCCCGCCCAGGAAGGGGGGAAGTGATGTAATCTCTCCTCTCGCCAGTATTTTCAACCGCCACTTAGGAGGTCTTCACCAACACTAAACTGACACCAGTACACACAGGCACATAAAACCCCCCCGATCACCCCACCCCCCTGTCACTGATTGCAGTGATCATATATTTACTGATCACTGCATTTAGTGTCAGTGTGACAGTTACTGTGACAGGCAGTTAGTGTTAGGTCCAGGGTAGCCCCCGTACCCCCCCTAATAAAGTTTTAACCCCTTGATCACCGCCCTAGTTAACCCTTTCACTCCCTATTGCCAGTGTCACTAAGCGATCATTTTTCTGATCGCTGTATTAGTGTCGCTGTTGCCGCTAGGTAGCTAATTTGTTTTTTATTGCGATTTTTTTTTTTTTACTAAAGACATGTGGCTGAATACATTTTGGCCTAAATGTTTGACTAAAATTTAGTTTATTCGATTTTTCTTATAACAAAAAGAAAAAAGAAAGCTCTATTTGTGGGAAGAAAAGGACGCAAATTTTGTTTGGGAGCCACGTCGCACGACTGTGCAATTGTCTGTTAACCACTTCTCTACCGTGGGTGTTTTTCTGATTTGGTGTTTACAAGACTAAAACATTTTTTTTTGCTAGAAAATTACTTAAAACCCCCAAACATTATATATATTTTTTCTAACACCCTAAAGAATAAAATGGCGATCATTGCAATACTTTTTGTCACACCATATTTGCGCAGCGGTCCTACAAGCGCACTTTTTTTGGAAAAAATTCACTTTTTTGAACTAAAAAATAAGACAGCAATAAATTTGGCCCATTTTTTTTATTTATTGTGAAAGATAATGTTACGCCAAGTAAAATGATACCCAACATGTCACGCTTACAAATTGCGCCTGCTCGTGGCATGGCGTCAAACTTTTACCCTTAAAAATCTCGATAGGCAACGTTTAAAAAATTCTATAGGTTGCACATTTTTTGAGATACAGAGGAGGTCTAGGGCTAGAATTATTGCTCTTGCTCAAACGATCGCGACGATACCTCACTTGTGTGGTTTGGACACCATTTTCATATGCAGGCGCTACTCACGTATGCGTTCGCTTCTGCATGTGAGCTCGTCGGGACGGGGCACTTTAAAAAAAAAATGTTTTGTTTTCTTATTTATTTTTATTTAGTTTATATTTTTTTACACTGAAATAAAAAAATTATCACTTTTATTCCTATTACAAGGAATGTAAACATCCCTTGTAATAGAAAAAAGCATGACAGGTCCTCTTGAATATGAGATCTGTGGTCAAAAAGACCTCAGATCTCATATTTAGACTTAAAAGAAAAAAAAAGAACAAAAAAAAAAAGTAATTTTTTCAAATGACAGAAAAAAAATGTTTCTTTAGGACGCTGGGCGGGACTGACGTCACTTCCGCCCAGCAGAGGTATGGGGACGGGCGAGGGAAATTTTTCCCTCACTCGGCTCCGGTAAGCGACGGAGGGCGCGGGAGAGCGGCGGGAGGGGGGGGCCCTCTCCCGCCACCGATAACGGCGATCTCGCGGCAAATCCGCCGCGGAGACCGCCGTTATCTTTTACAGGACCGCTCACACTAAAGATGGATACCTCGGTTGTGGCAGCAGCTGCTGCCGTTACCGAGATATCCATCTTTAAAGTGCCACTGTAAAAAGTCGTAAGGCGGTAGGGAAGTGGTTAAAGCGACGCAGTGCCGAATTGTAAAAACGCCTCTGGGCATTTAGCAGCATATTGGTCCGGTCCTTAAGTGGTTAAATCCACTTACTGTTGACTGGCTCACCACCTCTGCTGAAAGTCTATTTCAAACATCAACTACACTTTCAGTAACCTAATACTTTCTAAAATTAGTTTTGAACTTTCCTCCTGCTAGTCCCCATGTTCTTGATCTTAAGCTTTGTATTAAATATAAAGGCCCCTATTTACTGCCCCATGTATTTAACCACTTGACTTCTGGAAAATGTACCCCCCCCCCCCTCACTCATGACCAGGCCATTTTTTCCGATACGGCACTGTGTTATTTTAACTGACAACCGACGCTGTACCCAAATAAGATTAATGCCTTTTTTCCCCCCAAAAAAAGAGCTCTCCTTCGGGGGTATTTGATCACCTCTGCAGTTTTAATTTTTTGTGCTCTAAAAAAAACAATTTTTTTTACTTTCTGCTATAAAACATACCCAATAATAACAATAAAAATTTAATCGAATTTCTTCATTAATCTAGACCAATAGATATTCTGCTACATATTTTTGGTACAAAAAAATCCCAATAAGTGTATATATTGATTGGTTTTCACAAAATTTATAGTCTCTACAAACTATGGGATATTTTTTTATTTTCACTAGTAATGGTGGCGATCAGCGACTTATAGCGGGACTGCGATATTGCTGCAGACATTCAGACACTGACATCCTATGCATTACGGTGAAAAAACATTCGACAGTATCGCCCTCCCCCCCCTTTACTTACCTGACCACTTGAAAGTCCCGTGCTCGTCCCCATCATCCTCCTTAGTTCTCAGCCTGGCCATCAATTGGCTACACTGGTTGGATTGAAAGCAGCGCATCATTGGCTGGCGCTGCTGTCAAACACATCCAATGGCGCGGCGCGGCCGAGTGATACAGTGAGTGGCTATGGCAAAACGGCAAAACGAGCCGCACAGTGGAGGTAAGTACAGTGCGGAAAATAAGTATTTGAACACCCTGCTATTTGGCAAGTTCTCCCACTTGGAAATCATGGAGGGGTCTGAAATTGTCATCGTAGGTGCATGTCCACTGTGAGAGACATAATCCAAAAAAAAAATTCCAGAAATCACAATGTATGATTTTTTTAACTATTTATTTGTATGATACAGCTGCAAAGAAGTATTTGAACACCTGAGAAAATCAATGTTAATATTTGGTACAGTAGCCTTTGTTTGCAATTACAGAGGTCAAACGTTTCTTGTAGTTTTTCACCAGGTTTGCACACACTGGAGGAGGGATTTTGGCCCACTCCTCCACACAGATCTTCTCTAGATCAGTCAGGTTTCTGGGCTGTCGCTGAGAAACACGGAGTTTGAGCTCCCTCCAAAGATTCTCTATTGGGTTTAGGTCTGGAGACTGGCTAGGCCACGCCAGAACCTTGATATGCTTCTTACAGAGCCACTCCTTGGTTATCCTGGCTGTGTGCTTCGGGTCATTGTCATGTTGGAAGACCCAGCCTCGACCCATCTTCAAAGCTCTAACTGAGGGAAGGAGGCTGTTGCCCAAAATCTCGCAATACATGGCCTCGGTCATCCTCTCCTTAATACAGTGCAGTCGCCCTGTCCCATGTGCAGAAAAACACCCCCAAAGCATGATGCTACCACCCCCATGCTTCACAGTAGGGATGGTGTTCTTGGGATGGTACTCCTTATTCTTCTTCCTCCAAACACGGTTAGTGGAATTATGACCAAAAAGTTCTATTTTGGTCTCATCTGACCACATGACTTTCTCCCATGACTCCTCTGGATCATCCAAATGGTCATTGGCAAACTTAAGACGGGCCTTGACATGTGCTGGTTTAAGCAGGGGAACCTTCCGTGCCATGCATGATTTCAAACCATGACGTCTTAGTGTATTACCAACAGTAACCTTGGAAACGGTGGTCTCAGCTCTTTTTAGGTCATTGACCAGCTCCTCCCGTGTAGTCCTGGGCTGATTTCTCACCTTTCTTAGGATCATTGAGACCCCACGAGGTGAGATTTTGCATGGAGCCCCAGTCCGAGGGAGATTGACAGTCATGTTTAGCTTCTTCCATTTTCTAATGATTGCTCCAACAGTGGACCTTTTTTCACCAAGCTGCCTGGCAATTTCCCCGTAGCCCTTTCCAGCCTTGTGGAGGTGTACAATTTTGTCTCTAGTGTCTTTGGACAGCTCTTTGGTCTTGGCCATGTTAGTAGTTGGATTCTTACTGATTGTATGGGGTGGACAGGTGTCTTTATGCAGCTAATGACCTCAAACAGGTGCATCTAATTTAGGATAATAAATGGAGTGGAGGTGGACATTTTAAAGGCAGACTAACAGGTCTTTGAGGGTCAGAATTCTAGCTGATAGACAGGTGTTCAAATACTTCTTTGCAGCTGTATCATACAATTAAATAGTTAAAAATTCATAAATTGTGATTTCTGGAATCTTTTTTTTGATTATGTCTCTCACAGTGGACATGCACATACGATGACAATTTCAGACCCCTCCATGATTTCCAAGTGGGAGAACTTGCAAAATAGCAGGGTGTTCAAATACTTATTTTCCGCACTGTATAACATGTTTGTTCTTCTTCTCCTTAGATCATAGGAGTTCATGTTGGAACTTGTAGTCCTTCATTTTTTGGGATGTGTTGTCCCCCAAGGACGTCATATTGACTTTGTGCTTGCAACTACAGGCATCATTCAGATATTACCGTCTTCTGCCGTTGATTCTGTGCACGATAAGAACAATCAAAGCGGCAGTTCCTCCGCTTGATCGTTCTTATAGGACGTCCCCTCCCGCTGCCTCCCGCTGTCATCCGGTGCTTCTCCGGGCTCTCCTGCGCCATCGGGTGCCCAGGGAATGAATCGGCCGGCGCTGGCTCACGATGATAGAGATTTCTATGACCGTCGGAGGCCGGGTTCCCTGGAAGTAAACAAAGCTGCAATCGCAGCTGTCGGCATATGATCGGTGAATTTTTTTTTCACAATCTCATGCTTGTAAGCCTGTAGGAGAGATGTGGGATCTTATTGACCCCACATCTCTCCATAAAGAGGACCTGTCACAGTGATTCCTATTACAAGGGATGTTTACATTTCTTGCTATAGGAATAAAAGTGATCAAAAAAAGTGTAAAAATAAAAAAAATAAAGTAAAATAAAAATAAAATGAAAGATTTTTTTTTTTTTTTTTTAAACGCCCCTGTCCCCGATAGCTCACACTCAGAAGCGAACACAGATGCAAGTCCCGCCCAAATATGTAAACGTCGTTCAAACCCCACATGTGAGGTAACGCCGCATGCGTTAGAGTGTGTGCATCAATTCTAGTACTAGACCTCCTCTGTAACTCGAAAACAGTAACCTGTAAAAAAATGTAAAGCATCGCCTATGGAGATTTTTAAGTACCGAAGTTTGGCGCCATTCCATAAATGTGCCCAATTTTAAAGCGTGACATGTTAGGTGATATTACGCTGAGTAAATAGATACCTATCACATTATACAAAAAAAATTGGGCTAACTTTACTGTTTTGTTATTTTTTAATTCATGAAACCGTTTTTTTCCCCCAAAAAAGGTGTTTGAAAAATGATTGCGCAAATACTGTGTGAGAAAAAAAGTTGCAATGACCGCCATTTTATTCCCTAGGGTGTCTGCTAATATATATATATATATATATATATATATATATATATATATATATATATATATATAAGGTTTGGGGGTTCTGATTAATTTTCTAGCAAAAAAAATTTGATTTTTACATGAAATAAAGTAGTGCCAAAATAGGCCCGGAGGATAAGTGGTTACAAAAAATAATAATAGTTTACTTTAGTGATCCTTTTAAGGTTTCAATCATGTTTTCCCTTTCCCCTAGACTGTACATTTTACGTTCCTGAAGTCCATTCTAATATGTTTTATCCCTCAGACCTTTCACCATTTTTGTTGCCAGTCTCTGAACTCGTTCTATCTTATCAGTATCTGTTTGTAAGTGAGGTCTCCAGACCATAAGGGAGGGTTATAACCCTTTATTTATTTTTTGTCATCTGTGTTTCCATTGGGTTTCCCATGACCAAGAACAGGAAGTGAGAGGAAATCTCTCCTATGTGACGGAATCCCTGGTTGTCACCAGAACTAGTGTCCCAAGTGGAAGATTTCCCTTCTATTCCTGTTCTCGTGACAGCCCAAAAATTGGGATTTTGAACAGTCACCAGGACTTAGATTACCATTTTTTTTAACCACTAAAATGTGTTTTCCTATGGCAGGCACTGGATAATTTCCCATTGTTGATGTACATTTTAGCAGCAAAGACCGTGCTGCTGTGTCTGGGCTTTGCTTGCGCCAAGATATACCAAAGTAAAAAAATTGAAGCAAGGTTAAAGCAGGAACGGGAGGAAAAACTTTGCCGTTTAGCTGAGGGGAAAGAAGAGATTCAGAAAAAAGAAGATTGAGGTGAGAAGTGGAGTATTATTTTATGATTTTGTTTTCTACTTTGGGTGGAGTAGGGAAGGATCCCCCCCCCCACATGCCTTTACACTGCCTGGCCTACTCCACTCCAGCCGAAAGCCAGCCATAGATGGTTTGAATCTCAAATGATAAACTTGGGTACAACCAGCCTGCCTGAATTTACAGTATATACTCGAGTATAAGCCAAGATTTTCAGCCCTTTTTTTTGTCTGAAAATGCCCAACTCGGCCTATACTCGAGTCTGTGTACCTAAAATGATTAAGCGGCTTCGGGCGTCCATAATTTAAAACTTGCGGTCTCCTCCTGGTCCCTTCCGTGATGGCCGTTTCTCAGCAGACACAGTTCCGCCTATTACGGACATTCTCTCATCCTCTGACTCAGTTTCCCAGCAGACACTGTGTTCAGTGTTCCGCCAATCACGGACACCTTTTCAACCTCGGACAAAAGGACGTCCATGATTGGTGGAACACTGAACACAGTGTCTGCTGGGAAACTGAGTCAGAGGATGAGAGAATGTCCGTAATAGGCGGAACTGTGTCTGCTGAGAAACGCCCATCACGGAAGAGACCAGGAGGAGGCCGCGAGTTTTAAACAATGAATGGACGCCCGCAGCCTGTCAATTTCAGGTACGCTGACAACGGTCACAGTGAGGATGGGCACAGTGAGGCATGCAAATGGGCATTGTTGACACTCTTTGCCTCTTACAGTAGCTGCTGCATTCTCACCCTCGGCTTATACTCGAGTCAGTACGTTTTCCCATTTTTTTTGTGGTAAAATTAGGTACCTCGGCTTATACCGGGGTCAGCTTATACTCGAGTATATACAGTACATGCAATTGTTGCATGCGGCTGTTAAATCCACTAGCAATAATTACAGTCTCCCACCCCCCCCCCCCCCCCATCAAGAGAACACTGTAGCTCCAATCCATTAAGACAGTGCATCTACATTGCAGTGTGCCACAATGGTAGTTCCAAAAAATGGGTCATATCTGCTTTTTGGCATGTCAGGGTGCAGGTGCAACCAATTCATTTCAATCAGCTCTTTTAATGCTATGCATGACAATAATGCAATGCGCAAAATAACACGTATTAATGCGCTACAAAATTGCCAATTGACCCATATATATGTCCCTATAGAGCAGTGATGGCGAACCTTGGCACCCCAGATGTTTTGGAACTACATTTCCCATCATTGTCAACTACACTGCAGCGTGAATTGAAGAAAAGACTGGACGGCCACACTCTGTTGACACCTTTATTGAAGATGGCTTAAAAATTCTTCTGGTACAAAGACATCAGAGGCACAGGATCAATGAAAAGCGGACATGTTTCACACCACTAGGGGTGCTTAGTCATGTTGGAAGATGGAATGACCATTCATATATATGGGGATGAGAAAAAGGTACCGGAGATCAAACAGGAAATCCCTCCTATAGGCCACCCACATGGATACGTCAGTTTAAATTCCTGGACACATACGAAACACCTGGAGTCATGGAGGTGCATGGGATATCTCAATCAATGAACTTAAACACGACATTCGCAAAATAACCTGATAGACATACCTGAGGTATCGTGCAACACAAAATACACAATGAACAAACACTTAAACTTTCAAACAAAATAAACAAGAGATAAGAACGTGAAAAAAAATATGAAAAAGAAAATAAATAAATAATGAAAGAATAAATACATGAATAAAAAAAAGTAAAAAGCTGAAAAAGCAAGTACCATTGTCAGTGTGTGTGTGTGTGTGTGTGTGTATATATATATATATATATACACACACAAATACATATTAAAATCATGAGTTTATGGAAATAAAAAAAAAACACATTGTCTTTTGGTTTTCTATGTTTGTTCTATATGGCATAGCCATGGAGTAACTGGAAAGAAAACAAATGAAATATAATCAATATATATATATATATATATATATATTTATTTAAATGATATTGTAATTATGTCACTTATTCCGGTACTACTATGTACATATAACTGTGATAATCACAGTATAGGAGGAATAATATAGCTTTAGTCTGTCAATAATCTTATTTAATGTAAAAAAAAATCCTTGAAATGACAGATAAAGAGGATTCCATGGGGACACACAAACAGAAAATGTATGAAACCAAGCTGACGGGGACATGTAGACTAAATCTGGACCGATATGTGGAAAAATTAAACCAGTATACAGACAGGGGTTATAAATGGAATTGTAATAGCGTTCCTACAGGGGTGTGTACAAATATCTACATGTATTGCTACAAATATATACATATAGTGTAAAGGTTCCAAATAAATAGTGCGGAGACCACTAGAGGTGTCATAGGAATATGATAAGATATCAGCTTTTTTGGGGAGGGAGGGGGAGAAAGAGACCAAAATGTATTTCAAATGGTCAAATGACTACATGGATAATTGGTATATCTTGTATCTATTTAACAACTTCAATAACAGGCACTTACACCCCCTTCCTGCCCAAGCCAATTCTTAGCTTTCAGCGCTGTCGCATTTTGAATGACAATTACGTGGTCACTACTTTTTGAAATTTTTTGTTTCCGTTATAAAATTTTGTAAATAAGTACGTTTTCTTATGGGTGGCACTAATAGGTGTCACACATGGCCACTGATGGGTGGCACTGCTGGGCATCACTAATCTGGCAGGCATTCATAATGGCCACTGACTGGCACCATTTGTGGGCACTGATTGGCATATATTGGGCACACTGTGGCATCCCTGATGCCCATGGGTGGGCACACCTAGTGGTCCTGGCGGCATCCCTGGTTGTCCAGTGTGGGCATCCATGGGGGGGGGGGCTGGGCTGATAAACAATCCCCTGCCAGGAGAGCAGATTGGCTCTCCTGTTTACATCGTGATTGTGATCATTCGTGATTGGACATGCCTGACTGATCACGTGGTAAAGAGCCTCCGTCAGAGGCTCTTTTCAAAGATCGGTGTAGAGGTGTGTCAGACTGAAACGCCGCAGCACGAATCGCCATGATGTGCGCCCCCACGGGCACACAATCGCGGCTTATGCTGGACCTCACATGGCGCCCAGTCAGGATAACAACCACCGCCCAGCCGTCATTTTGCTATAGGCCAGGCGGGAATAAAAATGTGATAAATCCCGTAGAAATTTAAGCCTATAGGTTTTCTGGTGTTCAGATGGAATATCCAGAAAACTTCTCATTTACTTCTCGTAATCTGAATTTGTCTCCCCCTCTTAATGGCATGGCGATTTTTGTTCCATTACTTGAATGGCCAAACTGGAAGTATCTTTATAATGGTATTCCAATGTCTGGCTATATTTGTGGAGTGATTTTTCTCGATGTCATGGAGGCGGTCCCTCAATCTACGTGTCGTATGGCTTACATATTGTAAAGAACAGGATGTACATGTAATAACAAACTACAAAACGTGTATTGCAAATTTGGAAGATTTGCCTGTACTAACCGAGAGTACCTCCTCGTCTCTCTTCATGAATAAATAATAAGAACAAACTCTTGACACCACAGGCAAAAGTGCCCTTGAACTGTAACCAATGTGTGGAAGATTTCTGGCTAGTATAGACTTGGGGACAGAAATTGGCCTAAAGTGGGCACTCTCCTGGAGACAGCTCTAATACCATTGGACAGGATCTTAACCTCCCTGGCGGTATGATTCTGTCTGGAATTACGTACCAAAAGCGGTACAATTATTTTGCATGGAAATTCTGCGTTTTATACTGTAGGCCTGCAATTTTTAGGAATAACTCACTTAAATTTGTCCAAACCAGAGTCTAGTAGACATCCCGGGTATGATAAAGTTTGAAACACAAAATCATAAAATTATAATATAATAAATAACTATAAATAATTATAACAAATAATAATGTAATTATAATAAAAATTATTCACTAATGTAATCAAATCAAAATCACTGAAATTTGCTCAGTTGCAGAATTGTCGCTGTCATTACTTTTATTTTTTTTATGACGAATTTCCCCACAAATCGCTATCGCTCAATTCTGCAAGTGATTATCATTTATTATCGCTGTTTTCTGGCTGCTCTAAAATCACTTTTGACATAAAGGGACACTTTTGGTTGCTATGGACAATCTACAGTTTGCAGGCACAAAAAAAATGTTTTTATTATGTAAAAGAACATGCAGGGCACTGGGCAGACCACTAGGGACAGGGGGGGTGTGTACTTTTTACATACAGTACTGTAATCTATAAGATTACAGTATTTTGTATGTAATGTGTTTGTTTACTTTTTTGAATTTGCCGCAGGTCTCCGCCCCCGTGCGCCGTTACGTCGCAGGGAACGGAGATCGGCGGCGCGCGGGCACTGTGTGAGTCGAATGGAGGACGCCACTCGCTCACACAGCGGGGATGCATCGCTGGATCCAGGGACAAGGTAAGTACAGTACCCCGCCTGGATAAACAGGTAAGCCAGCGCGCGCTGCAGGCCCTGCATTCACCCCGAGCGCGACTCGGGGATATCGATATTTACATGAAAAATCCATCCCGAGTCGCGCTCGGGGATACCGGCAGGGGGGTTAAACCCCGTACACACGGCCGAGGTTCTCAGCAGAAATCAGCAAGAACCTCGCTGGGAGCCGCATTCTGCCGAGAACCTCGGCCGTGTGTACGCTCTCGGCAAGCCCCGCCCGTCGGGAAACCCGTCGGGCAAATAGAGAGCAGGTTCTCGATTTGCTCGACGGCCCGTCGGGATGAATGGCTGGTTGCCTTTCCCGACGGGCGGGTCGCCGATTCTGACGGCCGGCAGAGAACCTCGACGGGCGGAACGATGTGTTCTGCCCGTCGAGGTTCTCTGCCGTGTGCACGGGGCCTCAGAGTACACAGGAAAATTGGAAAAAATGGGAAGATACCTTTAACAGCCCCCCTAATCTTCTTAAACTCCATCTGTGGCTTTCCTGCGGGTTAGCTCTATTTTGCCATAAAATTATTTTATATTCTGCAGGTGGTGCACTTTCTGAAAGTGCACCAAACCCACAGGTTTAACCAGAAGTCTATGGCTCAGTGCAGGTAAGCCGCAGGTGCACTGCACTACACCTGCAGATCAGTTTGAAAGCAGACCAGTAACCACTGCAGAACAGATATGTCCATATATACACTGATTTTAGTAATAAATGATGATTTTGGTATCACTCTGCCTATGACAGGCGCTGGTGCTATACAGGAAGCATTGGCTTATGTGGCTCTGCTCCACAGCTGCTTGCTTTCTCTACCGCTGGCTTCATTCACACCCACTGATGCTCTGGCATGGCGGGTAGGCAACCTGCAATCTGGGCCAATGGTTAGGCACCTACAGGTATACTGTTGATAGTATGGCCTAGATGGCTAGAATCTGCCCTCAACACAGTGTTTCCCACATGGTTTCCTGTAAGGACTAGAAACAAATCTCATTACCATTACTTGTCAATAAGACATCCAAAAATATATTCTGCGTTTGATTGCACTGTGCAGTGAACTGTAAATTCAAATTGTTGTCATTGAGATGCAACTAACTCGCTAATTCAATGATGTGTCCTGACACCACAAAGAGTTGTCGATGGGCAATACGGACTTTCAGCTCCCTCCAAAGATTTTCTATTGGGTTATGGTCTGGAGACTGCCAGGCCACTCTAGGACCTTAAGATGCTTCTTACGGAGCAACTCCTTAGTTGCCCTGGCTGTGTGTTTCGGGGTGTTGTCATGCTGGAAGACCCAGCCACGACCCATCTTCAATGCTCTTACTGAGGGAAGAAGGTTGTTGGTTAAAGCGGATGTCCCATTAAAAAAGTATATTAAAAGCCAGCAGCTACAGATACTGCAGCTGCTGACTTTTAATATTAGGACACTTACCTGTCCTGGAGTCCAGCGGCCACCGCAGCAGAGGATGAGCGTTCGCTCGTCTCTCTGCTGTTCCCCCCTCCATCCACGGTGAGGGAACCAGGAAGTGAAGCGCTCCGGCTTCACTGCCCGGTTCCCTACGGCGCATGCGCGAGTCGCGCTGCTCCCGCCGATTGGCTCCCGCTGTGTGCTGGGAGGCGAGAGTTCCCAGCACACAACGGGGGGGCGACGGGATGTCGCAAAAAAAAACTGACTTTTGCCCGAGACTGCGGGCTGGAAGTGGGTGCAGATACCCGTCTTTAGACAGGTATCTGCACCCCCCTCCCCCCTGAAAGGTGTCAATTGTGACACCGGAGGGGGGGAGGGTTCCGATCAGCGGATCTTCACTTTAGGGTGGAGATCCGCTTTAAGATCTCACGATACATGGCCTCATACATCTTCCCCTCAATACGGTGCAGTCATGTCCCCTTTTCTGAAAAGTATCCCCAAAGAATGATGTTTCCACCTCCATGCAGGTCTCCCCTGTGAATAAATGCCACAGATCGTCTCTCCTCTTCCCTGTAAGGAAAGGAATACAGATAAATGGCATTTCCTTGTTGACATGTGATTGGATACAGCTGATCAACTGGGTAAAGAGCCTTGTTATTGGCTCTTTACCAAGATCAGTGATGCGTCACATCTTATATGACGTCATACCAGAATGAGAGGGCCACTCCGTGCCCATCATTTTACTATATGGCAGGTGGTTAACCACTTCTATACCAGGCACCTTCCTGCCCAAGCCAATTTTCAGCGCTGTCGCAATTTAAATGACAATTGCGCGGTCATGCTGCACTGTACCCAAATGAATTTTTTATAATTTCGTACACAGAAATAGAGCTTTCTTCTGGTGGTATTTGATCACCATTGCGATTTTTATTTTTTGTGCAAAAAAAAAAAAAAATATATAAAAAAAAGTTATTTTTTTCTGTTAATTTTTTTGTAAATAAGTAAGTTTACTTCTTCAATTACTGGCACTGATATGACTGCACTGATGATGGTCACTGAAGGGTGGCACCGATACTGACATCGCTGGGCATCACTTTTTTTTTATGTTGTGCACCGATTTGCATTTATTGAGAAGATTTTTAACATGTGGATGGCCATGGGGTACATACCTGGCCATCCACATGTTGCCCCCTTCCCTGGTTGTCCTGGTGGCTTCCCTGGTGGTCCAGTGTGAGCATCCACGGGAGGGGGGCTACGCTGAAAAACAATCAGCATATACCCCCCGTCAGGAGAGCCGCCGATCGCTCTCCTCTACTCGTGTTTGTCAGACGCGAGTGAGGAAGAGCCGATCAGCGGCTCTTCCTGTTTACATCGTGATCACCTGTGATTGGACACGACTGATCACGTGGTAAAGAGCCTCTTTACCGAGATCGGAGATGCAGGGTGTCAGGCTGACACCCCGCATTACAGATCATTGCGCTGGATGTCCCCCCGGGCACGCGCCGACATGTTATCCTGCTGGACGTCAATAGACATCCAGTCAGGATAATTGAACCACTTCCCGGACGTCAATTGTCTATTGACCGGGCGAGAAGTGGTTAAAAGCCAGCTCATATCAGTAAGGAGTGTGGGAAAGGCATATTCTGTGCATGCTCAAAATGCACTGCCTTTTTGATCTGCTGAGGGTGAAAATGCGATGTTAAAGCGGATCTCCACCCTAAAGTGAAGATCCGCTGATCGGAACCCTCCCCCCTCCGGCGTCACATTTGACACCTTTCAGGGGGGAGGGGGGTGCAGATACCTGTCTAAAGACAGGTATCTGCACCCACTTCCGGCCCGCAGTCTTGGGCAAAAGACGGGCTTTTCCCGTTGTGTGCTGGGAACTCTCGGCTCCCAGCACACAGCGGGAGCCAATCGCCGGGCGCAGCGCGACTCGCGCATGCGCCGTAGGGAACCGGGCAGTGAAGCCGCAGCGCTTCACTTCCTGGTTCCCTCACCGTGGATGGAGGGGGGAGCAGCAGGGTGACGAGCGATCGCTCGTCCTCTGCTACGGACGCCGCTGGACTCCAGGACAGGTAAGTGTCCCAATATTAAAAGTCAGCAGCTGCAGTATTTGTTGCTGCTGGCTTTTAATATTTTTTTGAGATGAACCATCCGCTTTAATGGCACCCCAAACGTAGATCACTAATGCAGTGCATTTGCAAGCACTGGATTGCAAGGAACCACAGTATTATGCCATTTGGTGCAGTGCATTTTTGAAAAGCAATGAATGCAGTAATTATTCTCCATTCCAGTGCGATTTGCAGCTCAAACAAACAGGTTGCAAAAATCACTCAGCTCAAAAGCACACAGGATGGCGCATTCCAAGTAGCTGCGTGATTCATGTGTGCACCGGTCCTTAATTCTAGCCATTGCCGATAGGTACAATGTCACTATACAACCAATTCCAGAGAATTCAGTCACAATGTCCACCCAGACCAGACTGAAAGACTAACCCCCACTAAACAAAACACTGTGACCTACGCTAATAAAATTGGAGTGTGGCTGGGAGCCGCAGACCAGTCTAAAGCATTTCTGACTAAATGGAAAAAGCAGGGTTCTTTATAACACATCGGCACATGGCATCCCGAACTTTCCAAAAGGCAATGATAGCCCACTATTGCCAGCAGCAAATTTCTGAAGTAGCAACCAATTGAAATCTGTACGAAGAGAAAAGGATGGGGGGGGTCGTCTTTCCCCTGCCGATGTCATCAAGTTCAATGCAGGAGCAGCAGTCCTGCACTGCTTGTGATAACGACGAGGGCCCAATACTGTATTCCAGCGCATCAGGCTCCACTGCAAAAGGTATTTTTTTAGGTTTAGACAATAATTGAATCAGATGGTCGGATTTTGCCTGCATGTCCGAACACCCTCTAATGCCCTGGCAAAAAGTTACCCATAGAATTTAGTGGACTGGTGGATGTCCATGCAGGATCCATCTGCTCTCAGGCTCTTCCTTGTACACGACCTTGCCTCTTTGAGGGACACCGAGGCGCATCATAAAATCCAATTCCTTGGTATGCATGTACAATATATAACTCAATACACATTTTTAATACAGTGACATGATGTTCATCATTTATCCTTCACAGGTGAATTGTGACGTTTGCTTTTGTATCTCCTTTGCCATCTTAGAATTGCGGAAGAACTGTGAACATTCAGGACGGTTAGACTCAGTTTTCACTTGTGCGATCTGTCTAGCGACTTGGGACTGCAAAGTCACATATCAAGTCATACCCCATGATTTCCAATGAGTGTCGTTCCTATCTGTGTGACTTCAAAGTAGTTCCTGCACTACTTTGGTCCCACTTTGATGCAACTCTCAAGATTGCACAAGCATTGCTTCAAGTCGCATCAAAAAACACATGACTTTCAGTCTTAAATTCTTTTTATTCAATTGCTTTTTGTACATAATAAAATTAATTTGTTAAACTGGTTTTACAAAAATTTTTGTTGGACATTTGTTGATCTGAAATTCATAGAATCAGAATAATTTTTGCCGTTTTCTTCTCTTATAATTCGTTACATGTAAATAATTTAGAAGAGATCGCTCTAGAGTAGAAAAATGGATATCAATAATTAGTATTCAGACTCTCCATTATTTTTCCCGCATAAAATGAAGACAACCAAACGGAGCTTAGGCAAGTGCTTTTCTGACAGTTGAGCTTGGTCTCTTGGC
>CM056050.1:581533898-581656398 GCA_029574335.1 Rana kukunoris | reverse complement strand
CACAACTCAATTTATACGTCTTAAAGCTAAAAGAAAAAAAAAAAAACTTACCGGATTGATGCCACCTGACATTACAGACAAAGACATTCAGTCATTGATACAAACAAGGGTACAAAGTAGAACAACAGTCTTTTGATAAACCACAAAGCAGCTGGAAGTTTACAAACAAGCATTCATCTACAAAAGCCACAGACTCAATTACCTCCCAATTACAAAAAGCCATCATGCAAATAAAAAAATAAATAAAAAAAAACATAAGTCGTCTGGAGTTTTGTATTCCAACTCATCAGGATGCCGCTTTATGATATTGTGTCCTCTCACGTTAAATGGCTCAGTAAGAAGGCATCATTGTGAGACAGACCTACAGAGTGCTATTGGAGGCACTGCAAAAGTTGGTGGTTGAGGTTATGCTTTCCTTTGGTAAAGCCCCCAGTGCCTGAAGGGCCGCAGCAGCAGCTGTGGCTTTGGCAAGTTTCTTGGTGACGCTGGGTTGGCTCGGCTGACATGTGACTCCATTGACCGTTACCTGCACAGAGAAAAGAAGATTGTAAATCACACAGATATATTTTTTCCCAGTACTCTGAAAATACATTTTGAGAGGAGCTAAAGCATGCTCTGAAAGGAAAAAAACCCTGGGCGTATATCTTAAAGCGGAGATCTACCCAAAAATTGAACTTCCGCTTTTTCGAAACCCCCCCCTTAGGTGTCACATTTGGGGGGGGCAGATACCAGTTTAATACAGGCATTGGCTCCCACTTCAGAGCACAGATAAACGCATTATCTGCAAAACATCACTACCTTTTATTCACAATAGGGCTGGAGCTCCAAATTCAATCTGCTCTGAAAAGCAGTTCTTACCTTAAAAAGGAAGCGTTTACGATGGTCCGGGCCTGTATCATCCACAAGAGTGAAGTCCGGTGGAGACCATTTCTTCTTGTTGCAGAGCTCCATCAGAACGGAGATGGGATGTTTTCCTACAAAAAATAAATACAAAATTCAGTTTTAGGACACTGAACTAAAATATTTAAAAGAGCCTGTCTGCCTTGGTACAACTGTTTAATTACAGCTTCAGCAGACGTGAGTAATATGGAAATGACAGTGATAGAGACCCTGAACTGTATCACAGCATTGGGTAATCATTTTTTATAACAGCAGAACAAACAGTCTACCAGTAAAGCAATCTGTAAACAGTAGAGCTGACTTTTCTGTTAGAACGCCACAGGACACCGAATCCTAATTAAACCCAAGAACAAAAACGAATATATTGCAGCTTACCAGTCCTTAGCTGTATTGTTCGCTTTAGATTTCCTTTTTAAACAAGAAAGTACCTGTGTCTTGCTAGAAATTCAATATCTTTGTAACCTCTTGTGAATTCAATTGATATATCAAACATTTTCTGTAACCTCCTTTTTCCCCACAATGTAATAGAGATGGAGAGCAGGATATGGTCATAGTCCTATGAATGAATGAATGAATGAAAAACTTATATAGCGCGGCACATGCGAACTGAATCGCCTCTGGGCGCTTGTTGATCCTGTCTCCTTTGCTATCAAAAGAGAAAAGTCTTGACCTTTTTCCTAAATGCTAGGTGGTTCTCCTCCAACCGAATGCTGGTTGGTAAAGCGTTCCATAGTCTGGGACCTTGGATCGCAAATCTTCTTTCTCCTTTGGACTTGAAGTTGGCTTTCGGAACCTGGAGCAGGTTCTGATTCGTGGATCGCAAAACGCGATTTGGATAATGCGCTTTTATTAATTCGCAAAGGGGTGCATTCCCATGGACACATCTATGCGTAAGACAGAGAGCTTTAAAAGCAATTCTGTCTTTAACTGGCAGCCAATGAAGGGCTCTCAGTGAAGGTGAGATGGATTCCCAGGGTTTTTTCCCTGTCACAAGTCTGGCGGCCGTATTCTGAACGACTTGCAGACGAGCGATTTGGTACTTGGGGAGGCCGAGGTAAAGGGCATTTGCACAATCCAGCCTGGAGTTTACAATTGTTCCCACCACGACCGCTAAATCTTCTTTAGGGATGAACGGAGTGAGTCTGCGTAGTAGGCGCAGTAGATGGTGAGATCCGCTGACCACTGACCCTATTTGTGCGTTCATTGTCATAAAGGAGTCAAAAATGACCCCTAGGCTTTTGACTTTGGCGCTAGGGGTGATGAGCTTGCCCAAAATAGGCGGGGGAGTCCACGCTGTTGAAAGTTGATTCCTACGCTTGGCGTGAAACAGAAGAAGTTCTGTTTTCGCTCCATTGAGTTTAAGATAACTCTTTGTCATCCAGTCCTCTATCAAAGAGAGACATGTCTCCAGATTGAGGTGGTGATCCTGATCCTGTCTGTTGCAGATGCGGAAATACAGTTGCGTGTCATCTGCATAAGAGTGATAAAGCAGTTTTTGGCTGCTAATAATCTCAAAAAGAGGACGAAGGTAGATGTTAAATAGCACTGGTGACAGAGGCGATCCTTGAGGGACTCCGCATGTTACTGTGCGTTTTTCAGACGTAAAAGGTCCTAAATTCACTGTTTGCGATCGGTTTTCCAAAAAAGAGGAGAACCAAGATAAATCGCCTTCTGCGACCCTGGCTACTTCAGTAAGCCGAGTCAGTAACAGATTGTGGTCTACAGTGTCGAAAGCTGCACTTAGGTCCAACAGAACCAGGAGACAAGATTCTCCTTCGTCTGCGGTCCTATGTTTTTAGGAGGTGGAAAAAAGGGAACCAAGGGCTTGTTCACACTTGACTACATGTCTAACTCTTAACAAATGCTCCTATAGTGGTCATGCGCTTTAGTATGGGCTTTAAAGGGTCACTAAAGGAATATATATTTTCTTTAAGCTAAATAGCTTCCATTACCTTACTGCAGTGCTGTTTTTATGTCCTCATTGTTCGCTTTTTGCTTTGATGTTGCTGTAATTCTGCTCTGATCTCCACACTTCCTGGTTGTCTGTTTCCTTATAACCACAGTGCTGGGAGCTTTCTCACTGTGGTCACTAATCAAGGAGGTGTGATTACTGAGTGTAAACTGAAACTGGGTTGGTTCTGAGGGGTTTTAGACAAACCATCACTGCCCTCTATTGGCTCTCTGGCTCTGTACATCAGAGAGACAGGAAAGATGAAACTAGAACGGTAGGTTGATTATATGATTGATTTTTATCTATTTTTAATCATTTTTAAAAGGAATCAGTTAACTTTTATGTCTCTATACCCTGTAAACAGTCATTTCAGCCCAATTTTTTTTCCTTTAGTGACCCTTTAAGACCTGCGTTGGTGTGCTTTAGCATGGGCGGAGACGGTCATTTTCCACATGTTAAGTTAAAAAAGAATCCCTCCGGACTTATAGCAACAGAACCAGCATGGTGATCAGTAGTGCATTGTGTCGCTCCAACACACCGCATTTCCAATTACGGTAAAGAGCCCATTAAGTATGTCCAATCACAACGTAACTAGAAACTGCCTGTTACCATTCCTCTACTCACGCTGACTTTATTACTTACTTTTCGATATTACAGTTTGCTTACTACTTTGAAAAGTTTAACATATTGAAACAGAAAAAAGGCTTGGTAGGAATTACAAGTACTTTAAATA
Source organism: Rana kukunoris (assembly GCA_029574335.1). NCBI lineage: Eukaryota > Metazoa > Chordata > Amphibia > Anura > Ranidae > Rana > Rana kukunoris. The sequence continues at coordinate 581,652,814 of CM056050.1, read as the reverse complement.
AAGGGAAATGGCTGATACAGAAAAGAACAGCAATGATTGTTCCTCTTAAGTACGATTCAATTCTGACACCCTTATAAATACGTTTATGACTTAATATGGCCAAAAGCGTCCAGATCCAGCAACTGTCATGTAATGCGTTTTGGAAAGCTATGTGATTTGTAACAGTTCAATGACGTGTACAGAACTCACCAGATAGATCCTTCATAACTGGCATGGTCAGTTTGTTGGAGGCTTTTTCCCCATCTGCCACTAATCCTAGAAAAACAAACATTTAATGTCATTCTCAAATAATGTTAAGAACAAAGTTTTGCTTACTCTCCTAGCAATGAAAAACAGTCTAGAATACTCAGCACCCAACTCCATTACAGAAAAGCCTGGCTTGTTGAAAAAAAAAAAAATGATGGAACGGCTACAAACTATTATTCACCATAAAGTGAATGTCTGAGCAAAAAATAAAAATATTCAGTACTCCTATCCAATACATCCACATTTCCCTGTGTATCATCTCTTTAACCACTTACCGCCCATAGACCATCATATGACGGCCTAGATATTGAGTGGGGATATCTGAATGATCGCTGCAGTTATTCACATACAGTTTTTTTCAGCTGGAGATTCCCTGCACAGTAAAAAGAATCATAGCAGCTATTCAGCCGCTTGATTGTTTTTACATGCGGTTGTGGAGGGGCCGTCTGGAGCATCTACTGTCTCGTCCATGTGATCGGTCAGCCGGAGAATGAATCGGATGGTGGCAGAAGTCTATCAGAGCTGACCGAGGACCAGATGGTCCCCGGTCAGCTATATTACCTTCGGACCCCAGGTGCGATGCTATGAGGCCACATTCGGCCTCGGCAGATGTAAACACTTATTTTACCTGGAGAGCCTGAGATCTCTTTGCTTTTATTTTTGGTCTCAGGCTTTCCAGCCTAGGAGAAAGATGTGGGGTCTTATAGACAGTCATACACTATCCCTATTGCAAGGGATGTTTATGTAATAGGAATAAAAATAATAAAAGTGATAATTATTCAATAAATAAAAAATAAAGGGAAAGAGTAAAAAAAAAAAAAGAAGTAAAATAAACAAAAAAATACTACTTTAAAAAAGCACCCGCATATGTATGTTGCGCCCACATTTGTGAACTGCGTTCAAACCATACATGCGAGTTATCACTGTGAATTTCGTAGCCAGAGCAATAATTCTAGCCCAAGATCTCTAACTCGTAATCTGTAAAAAAAAAAAGTTAGTGTCATCTATAGACATTTTTAAGTACCAAAGTTTGGGGCCCATTTTTCCGTACTTGCAGCATTTTTAAAGTCCAACATCAGGCAACATTTTTCTTCCAACTTTTCCACCGTGTTAAAAAAAAAATGCAGCTCAGGATTTAACGGAAGACTGACTGAACCCCCCCACAAGCCAGAACACACATTAAAAAAAAAACAAAAAAAAAAAAACACACCATAAAATACTTTAGGGGGGCTTTAGTGGGTGCGACCCGGTCTGAAGCTCTGTGACCGCAGGACCCGATCGCCGCTGGAGTCTCGCGATCGGTCCCCGGAGCTGAAGAACAGGGAGAGCTGTGTGTAAACACAGCTTCCCCATTCTTCACTGTGGCGCTAGAGGGGTCTTTATATAATCCCCATAACTCACAGTGGGCCCAGTCATTTCTCTTGTCAGATCTCGTAGAACCACATCCCGAAAGACTCTTAAGGAGGGGTGTGCTAGCCGGCCGGCTATATTTTTCACATGCAAATTTTATCTACTTTCCTGTAAGTGTGATTTTAATTTTTTTATTAAACAAGTTATATGGGTTCACACTATGTAGCTTTTTTTCTTCTCCATACAGGTTTTCATTACAACTCGGATCATAGGTCCACTGTTGGAGAAATCTGGACTTTCGGATATCCTGCCACGTTAACCCCTGGCTGGGGATTAAGCCATCTGCGGTCAGAAGATCTAGTTGGGATCTTCCCCTCTGGTAAGGGGCGGTGTGATTGAAAGGTGGAGGTGTTTATCTATCCATGCACTGTTTCTGAAGTTTTTTGCATTTGATGTCACCATTTATCTGGAGGAAAGAATAATTGTTTCTGCTATCAGTTTCCATCAGATGCATAACATGTTCCGCACTTGATTAATGGATTTTTTATTTTATTCATCACCTGCATGACGGGACTTTCACTTTCTCTACACAGGACTATTATTGGAGTTCTACACTGTAGTGTTTATATTTGCGCAGCTTTTTCTTGTTTAGTAGTCTTAAGTGGTTAATGTTACATAATTAATCTGGTAAGAAAACACACACACACACACTGCAGCATTGAAGGTTTCAACAAGCATGGTGGCATCCATCATCCGTAAACGGAAGAAGTTTAGAACCACCAGGACTCTTCTTAGAGCAAGCCGCCTGGCCAAACTGAGCAAAGGAAGGTGACCAAAAACTGGATGGTCACTCAGGCAGAGCTGCAGTGTTTCTATGTGGAGAGAGGAGAACCTTTCAGAAGAACCATCTCTGCAGCACTCCACCAATCAAGCCTGTATGGTAGAGTGGTCAGACGGAAGCCAAAAGGCCCATGACATCCCGCTTGGAGTTTGCCAAAAGCACCTGAAGGACTCTCCGACCATGAGAAACAAAATTCTCTGGTCTGATGAAACAAAGATTGAACTCTTTGGCATGAATGGCAAGCGTTGTGTCTGGACCTCAAACTGGGGCGAAGGTTCATCTTCCAATAAGACAATGAACCTAAGCACACAGCCAAGATCACAAAGGAGTGGCTACGGGACAACTTTGTGAATGTTCTTGAGTGGCCCAGCCTTGAACACAATTAAAAATCTCTGGAAAGCTCTGAAAGTGGCTGTTCACAGAAGCTCCCCATCCAACCTGGAAGGTCATGCAAAGACTAATAGGAGAAACTGTCCATTTTTTTTTCTTAATAAATTTGCAAAGATTTCAAACAAACTTCTTTCACGTCGTCATTATGGGCTACTCAGTAGAATTGTGAGGGAAATAATGAATTGAATCCACTTTGGAATAAGGCTGTAACATAAAATGTGGAAGTGAAGCATTGTGAATACTTTCCAGATGCACTGTATTTACTTGGCATGTTCGAAATGACATTTACCTTTACGATCAGTCTTAAAGTCAACAAGAATAGGATTAACATTTCCCTCATTATTTCTTCCAAGTCCTTCTCCTTCCTTCCATCCCATCTTCCTCATGAGTAGGGCTCCTCTTCCACCAGAAACCGGTGCTGCCTTTAGAAACTGATCCTAGAAGGCAGACAGATGAGACAGAAAAGGGGCGAACCAAAATGTTACTATAACTTTAAAACTAAGGTGGTAAAATGTACAATTTCTTACGGTTTTCTAAGGCAGGCTCCAAACCCCCTGAGATAATGACTACAGTTCATATTTACTAGATACCAGAAACATAAGAGGACTACAGCTCTCCATGCAGAATATGCACAAAGTTAAGCCATTTTTTTTTTAATGGTCTTTTTACAACATCCTCTACTGATCAGTAATGGTTCTGACACCAGTCTGCCACACAAGAGGAAAGTTACATTTTAACATACTTCTGTGAATGACAGGTAATTAAAAAGTGCATAGCATATAACAGTTTTAGAAAAGGAAAAAAGAAAAAACTTGTTAAATGCTTACCTACCTAATGAATCTTTGGCTGCAGTGTTGTGATAGTAGAGCAGGCAGTGACCGTGGACACAAGGCAGCTACAAGGATCTGACCCTGCAACAAGTTTCCATATAGAGCGGTGAAAGTTCACAGGTGACTGTGAACTATCCCCTCTCTGGTAACCCCATGCTTACCCGTGCAAAGAGCTTTCCTACCGTCATCCTGAAACCTGAATACTGGGCAAATTCTAGTCTGTCATCCTGGACTGAAGCAAGAAACACATTTTGGCACAGTAAAGAAACCCCCCCCCCCCCCCCCCGTTAGTGAGTTATCTAGCAGCCCTGTATCACTAACAATGCACAATCAGGTTAATCTGCAACTGTGAAACAATAAGCGTAACTCAACCACCAAACAGTAAACAGAACATGGCTTGTATGGAGACTGGTCTCTGACCGGTCACGCCCAGTCATGATGGGGCTGAACCAGATCACGTAGAAGACACTGTCCATGCTGGATCTCGCTTTAAACACCCATGGGATTTTTATTTTGGTTTTACTTACTTACGTATGGTTCCATTCGCCCCTCTCAATGCCGAACAGTTTCATAACAGAAGGGCTGAGAGTGACACAGACCCCAGCCATTGTCACACCAGGGTCCGATCCCGCTTTAGAACCTGCTTTGTAATGATAGAATTTTCAGCATCAAGGTCTGTTTCACTGTGCCCACCAACGCGGAGAACATATTGCAAAATACAAGTCAGAATACAAATTGCACTGCTATGGGCAGAAGTAATTTCGGGTTGACGTGATAAGGGTCAGAACTGTGACAAATCATTTCATTTATGAGTGAAATGATCAGGCAGCTTACACACCAAAAGGGTGACTTGTATTTGGTACAGTACTTACACAGTCAATACTCCAGAATCTGAAGATATAGGAAACCAAAACTAAGAAAAAAAAATAGAATGAAAATAAAAAACACGCCTGAATTAAGAACAATTCCTAAAAATTAATAAGGCTAGCCATAGATGGTGAACATTTCTTTCCTGCAAGAAATTCACTTGATACCCCCATCCACACAGTGTTGATGTGGGAATGCCTCCCATTAATCTATTGTGTTCTCCCGGCAGGGGGGGGTGAAGCCATCCCTGTCGGGGAACACAGTGATTATTGCCAACAATAATCAAATGTAAAATACGACAGGCTGGTTGTACTGATCAACTTGGGGTATATTCCGCTTGCCCATACAGGATTCAAAAAGCTGAGATTCGAACCGTCTATAGTCTGCTTAAGGATTCTGATATTTGTCCGCTTATACTTGCAGTGCAGTAAGAGACAGAATTTGTTTAATTCGATACATTAGAACACGATACCTCTAACCAAAAAATATAAAGACAGCAGCAACATCTGGTAGGTAGAGGGGAGAGCCAAGGTGGCGGCAGTAGCAGGACAGGTACTCTGGCAACTTCAATGGTAAGTGACACGATACATCCAACCAAGTACAGATCATGCTTGATGTCCCTTGTATTTCCTTCTTCTGCAGTCTCAAGATGGCTCTGCTTCTGGGTACTCCTCCTCTTTCTTGGCAGATGACTCCTCCACTGCTCTACATACCATCCGTTGCTGCTCATGCCAATAAGCTAATTTTCAATGAACTAGCAAAGAAAGATAATGATAAGCAAAGTGCAGTAACAAATGGTTACCAATTGAAACACCTTAAACTATAATGAAAAAATGATTGCCAATGGTTACTGCTTCTTGCATATCACTACAGCTTCTTGCATAATAAAGTGATCAGAACACAGCATAGCTGCCAATATCTCCTTTACACAGGCCTAAACAAATAACCAAACAGAAAATGGCTAAACTATCAACTGATAAATATGTGGATGGAAGAGGGCCATTTGTTTTCTCAAACAGGGAAAACCCCGGAATGCACCAAATCAAACTCTCCACTGATTTCCAATTTCTGACTCTTATCATGTGAACCACTTCAACAGTGAAAGGAACAGTGAAACAGACCAGTTTTGGGAAACACAAAAGTTCATCATTCAGCCAGAGGGAAAAGGTTAGGTTTAATAAGGACCAATGATCTCACAAACCACCTCAAAATAAAACGATATGGTGATGGTGTCAAACGACCAGTTAATTAGAATGAAGGAACATCTATATACATGCATGAACTTGACGCATACATTCTAGCACACGAGAAGAAGTGTGTCCGCTTTAACCAAATGAAATACTACAAGTTTTAGCTTCAATACAGTTTAGGTTTCAGTTTGTGGTAGTTCGTGAACACGATTTTCTCCAGTGCTATGCTGTATAAAGCTAATTATATACAGTGTAATAAAAGCAAGCACTGGCACTTAATAAGCCATTTTCTAAACACTACATCAGCTTGTACATAATCTAGGCAAACACACCATAGCTTGCCTGCTGCATACCTTTTTAAGCCACGCTTGTGGGCCGCTGTTACTAATTTCATCAGCAGACAGCACCAGGGCTCCAGTGCTTCCTGTAAACTGTCCAGGAAGGGAAGTAGACTGAGCCCATGCATCGATCTATGGCAAGGAAGAAGCAAGATAAAAGTCTTATACTAAAATAAATACAGGATAAGGATTTCAAATCATAGAATTAGTGGTATTAAAGGTTCGACTAAAAAAAATAAATAATATGTTATACTTGGCTGCTCTGAGTAATGATTTTGCACAAAGCAGCCTCGATGATCTTCTTAGATCCCCAGCCAACACACATGGGCCCTCCCCCTTGACCAGTGCCCCCATCAGTTTACATTAAGGAGATCATGCAAAGGTACTAATTTATCAAAAAAGGACGACTTGTTTCCATGATTCAGGCCTAATCAGCTTTTTCCCCCACAAGGCCCTGCCCGACCAGGGACATCACATCTCTTGTTAAATTCAAGTGACTGCGGATTCTTTAAATATATATTTATTAGAGCATCATCACAACATAGAAATTTTAAATGTGTGTTATGCATTAAATATGCACACCAGGCAGCTTAATACATAAATATATATACACACACACACAGTCATGGCCCAAATTGTTGGCACCCCAGATTGTTTTCCAGAAAATCAAGTATTTCTCACTAAAAAGTATTGCAGCAGCACGTTTTGCTATACACGTTTATTCCCTTTGTGTGCATTGGAACAAAACTAAAAAAAAAAAAAAAATGCGGGAGGGAAAAAAAGCAAAACTCCAAAAATGGGCTGGTCAAAATTCTTGGCATCCCTAAACTTAAAAAAAATGCGGGAGGGAAAAAAAGCAAAACTCCAAAAATGGGCTGGTCAAAATTCTTGGCATCCCTAAACCCTTTGGAAAAAGTAACTGAAATCGGTCGATTCCTATAACTATCAATAAGTTTCTTACACCTCTCACCCGGAATTTTGGACCACTCTTCCTTTGCAAACTGCTCCAGGTCTCTTACTGGAAGGGCGCCTTTTCCCAACAGAAATTTTAAGATCTCTCCACAGGTGTTCAATGGGATTTAGATCTGGACTCACAGCTGGCCACTTTAGAACACTCCAGCACTTTGTTGCCATCCATTTCTGGGTGCTTTTTGACGCAAGTTTGGGGTCATTGTCCTGCTGGAAGACCCAAGATCTCAGACGCACCCACAGCTTTCCGACACTGGGCTCTACAGTGAGACCCAAAATCCTTTGGTAATCCTCAGATTTCATGATGCCTTGCACACATTCAAGGCACCCAGTGCCAGAGGCAGCAAAACAACCCCAAAACATCATTGAACCTTCACCATATTTCACTGTAGGTACTGTGTTTTTTGTAGGCCTCATTCTGTTTTCGGTAAACAGTAGAATGATGTGCAAACGAAACGCGTCAGGGAAGATTCCACCGTCGCCACGCTACGATTACAAGCGCTTTTTATCCTGAATTTATGCGTAGATGTACATCTCTGTTACCTGCAGCTTGATGAGGCCCTGACCAATGTTGGATGTTTTAAAGCTCATATGACTCTCAAGTCTATACTGCTTGTAGAGTCCATTTAATCCGGTAAGCCTCCATTCTTTCACCGGGTGAAGGTCTTTTTCCTATTTGTCACCAAGCAAGATACCTTTTATGGATAATACTTGCCTTCACAGAGCACTTTTTATCCATTAATATTGGACATTGGTTACATTGTTTATGTTTGGACACTTTTTTCTATTCGGTGTATATTGACTTCACTCACTATCCACTTATATTTTATACAACATATGGACGTATTGTATTTTATTTTATATATGTTTATACTTAGCGCTACACTATTTTTATCCAAATGTCAACAGATAGTTTGTGCCGACACTGATGCTCCCCGAGCCTGCAGGACAGCTTTAATTTCTTTGGAACTTGTTTGGGGCTGCTTATCTACCATCCGGACTATCGTGCGTTGCAACCCTTCATACATTTTCTCTTCTGTCCATGACCAGTGCCTACAGTGCCATGGGTTGCAAACTTCTTGATAATGTTGCTCACTGTGGACAAAGGCAAATCTAGATCTCTGGAGATGGACTTGTAACCTTGAGATTGTTGATATTTTTCCACAATTTTGGTTCTCAAGTCCTCAGACAGTTCTCTTCTTTCTGTTGTCCATGCTTAGTGTGGCACACACAGACACACAATGCAAAGACTAAGTGAACCTCTTTATCTGCTTTCAGGTGTGATTTTTATATTGCCCACACCTGTTCCTTTCCCCAGGTGAGTTCAAAGGTGCATCAAATGCTTGAAACAATCTTATTTATCCACAATTTTGAAAGGGTGCCAAGAATTTTGACCAGCCCATTTTTGGAGTTTAGTGTGACAATATGTCCAATTTGCTTTTTTCCCTCCCTTTTTTTGTTTTGTTCCAATACAAAGGGAATAAACATTTGTATAGCAAAACGTGTGTTACTGAAATACTTTTGGGTGCCAACAATTTTGGCCATGACTGTACATAATGTTTTACCTGGCAAAAAGGATTTGTATTTCTGTATGTGTATTTTCAGATTTTCACAAGTAGTGCAACCTGGCAAAGCAGGCGACTCAAGCTTTTACTCTGCTGCAGTTAAAACCAAGTCCACATGTGAAGAAGTTTTTTGTTCAACCCAGCAGTCTGAACTTAAACAAAAAACTGAAAAGGACGTTGTACTTACCAAGCAATGTTAGTGCAGCGATCTCCCCCACTGAGCTATTGTGTTCTGACAGAGGGACTGCCAGAACACACTAGCTGGGGGCAGATTTTACAGCATGCTCGGTCGACTTGCTTCTGTCAGACAGGCTGCTGTACACACTGGCTGAATGTTGGCCGGTTTCGGTTGAACCAGCCGATATTGGGTCTGTGTGTACCAGCCTTAACATACAGGATTTGTCACTCCACCAGTCTGACTAAACCGTGAATTGAGAAGCAGCATATCAATGAGCTCCCCTTACTGTCCCTCTGCTCTTTAGCACCCATCTGCATGCTTCTTAGCACACAGCACAACTGACTAGCTCCATGCGCTGCTTCTCCCTCCCCAGTCTGAGCTCTGTAGTACAGGGACTGCAAGAAGCGGATATTAGGCTAAATGTAGGTACCCACACTTCCTTAAAATTAAAAAATATATTTATTGATGTATTAATGGATACAAAGCCAATTTGTGTTTTTTACATATTGCTTGAGGTTATCTTTAAATTCCATGCTGCCATCTTAGTTCTCTGAGGGCCTCCATGGCGAGATGCCTCCACCAGACTTCACAGCTGCTGCAAGTACTACATCACATTCCCTAGTGGATTCTATATAATGAACAAGCATGTGAATGGGGAAATTGCAAAAGACTGATACCTCTGTCACGGCTTTGCAGTGATGGATGGCGGCAAAAACTAGCGAGACAAATTACAACCAAAACGGTACAGTAAACCATTAGTGGGTCATCCGCTACTTTACATACACAAATGAATAATAACGTTTTCAAATAAAGCACAATGCTGACTATAAACTAACCTGCTCCTGTGCACGGTTAAGCATAAGTAGTGCTTCAAGGTCAAATGGATTTCCCGTGAGTCGAGTCTGGGCCATGGCACGCTCGTTCATTGCTGCAGTGATGTCCACGGGCTAAAATAAAAACAAAGGTGGGGAAATACATTACATTTTATTCTGCAAAAGTCAATTAAATATACAAAATACAATTTGAGTGCTAGTGATATTAGTTGCAATTCCATTCAAGGGAAAAAAGAAAAAAAAAAAAGTATGGGTACATTAGAAAAAGAAACATTTTTATAAATCAAAAAATGGTGCTACTTTATGAAAACAGGATTGTTGCTTAACCCCTCCAGTCTGAAATCTCTAAATCAATGTTTCCAGAAATGACTCCCAGGAAACATTAAATATTCTTCCCTTTGAGAGCCATTAGCTGAAAGTTTGCATGGCTGTAGGCTTTTAATCCCTGCCGCCAGTGACCCAACTGATTATTAAAAAAAACATAATAATGGTTCCCAATCATGTGATCGCTATGTCAGCTGACAAAAATGAAAGCCTTAAGCCTGCAGATGAACACTGCGTCCTTAGGGTGAAAAATGTATCTGCAGTACAATATAGTCAATGGTGCAATGGGCAGATATATTGGCACTATAAAAAATACAAAGGGACTGGGGGGAAAACTAAAAAAAAAAAAAAAAAAAAAAGTTTTCCCCATTTTACTAATGACACTGGTTAAGGAGGGATTACAATTATGGGTGATTAAATGTGCACCTAGCATGTGTATACCTAAATTGTGTGAGGTGGAATTTATTCAAATTCTGCAGCAGAAGCGAGCCACCGGCAGTGCACATGCGAGCCCCCTACCCAGATAATATATATATATATATATACATATACACACACACGCACACACGCACACACACGTGAGCCAGCGTCCAGGTGCAGCCCTGTAGCAGTAAAACTCACCCTTTAATGGTCTTAATATCTTCCTCAGCTATCTCTCCCCACCCCGCGTTTTTTGCACTTTTGTTTTTAAATCCACTCCACCTCATAAGGCTGCATTCACACCTGAGCGGCAAGTAACGCCGCATACGCGGCATTACTTGCCGCGATTCGATTCATTTTTTTTTTTTTACAAATCATCCCCATTGATGTCTATGGCGGAACGCCAGTGTCGCCTGAAAAAAAGGGTCCGGGACTTCAGGCGACAGGTGTTCGGCGTTTCAGAGATGTGAACCATCTCTATAGACATGAATGGGGATTCGCCCCTCCAGCGGCATGAGCGTCGGGCGACAGGCGATTTGTCGCTCAGGTGTGCATGCAGCCTTGGTTACTTTACATTTCAATTACTGTAAATTTACTGCATGAGATGAAAAAACTTGAACGTTGTTTTTTAGTATATGTCAGTGGAAGTACTTTAGTGTGTTGTTCCCTGTCACCTTTAGTGTATTGTTCAATAAAATTATTATGGGAAAAAAAGATTTCAAATGATTGACAGGACAACAAAAATAACTCCTTTGCTCCAGTTCCCAAAGCAGCTGAAGCATTAAAGCAGAATTAAACCTCCCTTATCCTTTACAGCCAAGGAAGCTGCTTCTGTTTGATCTGCAACTGCCATGGTGCTGCACATGTGATCTGTTATGACACCAGACATTTATTAGTTTGACAGGTAATCCCAGCATTCCAGGAAATTAAACCATTGAATCACTGTTTAGTGCCGCTTTAGGCTTTAGTGCCGTTCAGGGGCTCTAGACTTCAGCAAAATGGCAGCCTCCAGCAAGAAGAAACAGGCGCAATGCTGGATGCAATTTACAGCACACTAATTTTGGTAGCATAATATGGAATGCATGTGCCTTGCAAAAAAAAAAGTTATGGGTAAAGTTCTGCTTAAAAACATAAAAAGCCAACAGGTAATTCAACCAAATAGTCCTCAAACAAAAAATTGCGTACAAGTGTTTTGTGGGGCTGTGAGATATGTGGAATCCAGCTTTGCAAATGACTAGGCCAACATGGGAGGGGTTGTTAATAGGTGGTAGTTATCTGTACGATTAGAGGATTACATATAGCAGCATCTCCCAAACGGTCATGGCAATTTCAGATAAGAGATCTGATCTCACAAAGCATCAACTATTTTGCAGAAATAATAGTATGTCAGGACAAAAACAAAAAAAAACAATGCAGTACAATTCTGTGATACATGCACATTTCCCCATGTTTGAACCACTTCGCTGCTAGACCAATTTCTTTCAATTATTTTCACACACACAAATGCATTTTTGGCCTTAAGAATACTTTGAACTCCCAAACATTCTATATTTTCTGAAAGCAGAGAATTTGTATAACAAAAAGATGTTATTTGCAAGTTTTTATGTTGCACAATGGTTGATCGAGCCTATAAATTTCAGTAAAAAGTACATTCAACTTAATTTTAGTGCACACCAATACCGTATACACACACACACACACACACACACACACACACACACACACACACACACACACACACTATGGTGAGTGTCTGTGGCAATGCCTAATATGTGTTGCGAAACAAGCATTTATGTACATACATGCTTGCTGGATGGTTGTGCTTACTGTACATATGTGCATCCAGTTTTTTTATTTTTTATTATTAGACATTTCTAATTTTTACATGCTGGTATTGCTACCATAAGGGGGCTTTTACAAGTCCCCATATGTGATAGCATTGTACAGGTGTATTTTTGAAGAGATCAGGCGTTAGACCCCCAATGTCTCAGCTGCATTTCATCTTAAAAGATCAAGTACAGGTGAACACACAAATACGTTCTCACTAAAAAGACATAATCAGTTTCCTTTAGCCTATATTCACAGGTTTGAAAACTTGCGAGTTTGCCTGAACTCACACGATTTTGAACCGGCAATGCACTCCATCTAAGGCAGTAGTTCTCAACGTTTCAAGTGCCGTGACCCCTTGATAAAATTTTCCCAAGTTGTGGGGACCCCTAACAGTAAAATTATTTTTGTAGTGTGGGTTGTCAGCACCCAAGGCAAGACAAGTAATTTGCGCCCCTAATAAGTAATTTGCTGGGGGAGGGGGGGGGTATTCTGATCAGCCAACTTAGGTGCTCTTGATGCCAGGTCATCTGCTCATCTGAGAACTGTAGTGGGGACTTTTAATGGGAACTATATTCACAGTTAGTGTTACTCACTGTGTCTCTAACTTTGTGGTGTCTTGTAGCAGTGACACCCAGAGGCATATCTAGTGAAAATGGCGCCTATGGCAAGCACTGAAACTGCGCCCCTGTCTAAACATTTGAAACCCATCTTTCAGATAACCTTAACAAAAAAAACAGCTAACAAAACTAGTGATATTTATCATCCCTTGTGATACCTTGGGTAGTGACATATCCTCTTTATGGAGAAATCTGGGGTTTATTAGACCCCCTGAACCCTCCTCTGCCCTCCAAGGCACATTGGCTGCTTTCTTAGCTGATACCAGCCAGGTAAATGCAGAACCGATACTGGAAGTGATGAAATCTTAATCACTTAAGGCCTCAGTTTTTACAGAGGAGAGGGAGAAACTGATGTTCCTCCTTTGTGCACTGCAAATCTGACCAGATGGAATGGGAGAGCCTGGGAGAACAGGGGAGGCTGTGGCTGAACGCAGCAGGGATAGCGCTGCCATTGTTCATTAGCAAAGGTGCTGAAAAGGAGATCCTGCCTATGCTCAGGAGGAGGGAAGAAGAGACCCTCAGACCCTGGAAAGTGCCTTGCTGCCCAGGCACTCAACAGCGCCCCCTTCATATAGCGCCCATGGCACTTGTCATGGCTGCCATACCCTAGATACGCCACTGGTGACACCTCTACCAAAATCAGGAGATAGGGTCTCCTCCAGCCCCTCCTACTTCACATTTCTCACCAGTCAGCTGACCTCTAGTCTCTGTCCCCCAGCCATGCCGTGAACTGAATGGGCCCACAAAAAGGCTGGGAGAGAGGTGCCGGCTTCAGGAACAGCCCAGGATATGGTGACCCCTGGCAAATTGTAATTCGACCCCCAGGTTGAGAACCACTGACCTAAGGGGTGGATGTGACAGTCATCTGTGTGGATTCATGCACAGATATTCAAATCGCCCCCTGAAGACACCAAAAGTAGTACAGATACTACTTTTGGGAATCAGTACGCTGCCGCACAAAGTCGCGTTGCATCATTTCGGACGGTGCCGTTGCCGGCAATTTGACATGTCAAAGCGGCTCAATGTGAACGTGGGCTTAATCCAACTTGAAAAACACTAGTGTCAGGGGCAATGTGGTAAGCAGACATTTACAAAGCAGCTTCTTGAAGCCCTAAAAGCCTTTTCCTTGGTGAAGTGTTTGCACACAAATTCTAGCAGAAGCCCTAAAATCAACTTTTTGGACGACTAGATGGAAATCGCTTAGTGGGGACTGACCAACATAGGTCGGTAATAAATTGTCCAAACACTAAGGTCAATGGCTAAGGCAGTGTAGTCAGAATAGTAGCTTCTACTTGTGGGTGGCAATCCGCAACTGCAGAAAATGTATTGACGGTACAAGAGTGCTTGAAGGCGGATTCCAGGGAGGATATGTGCTGGCACAATGGAGCAGAAGGCATTCCAGGTAAGGGAATTAATCTCTTCAAAATGAGGGAGAATGTTAAGTCCCTAAGCACAACGACTGCACCCTGGCTGTTTGAAGGACAAGCAAAATGAAAGAGAAAGGAATCAATGGAGGAGCAAGTGAGTAGCAACTGAAGAGGTTAGGATAATTTTACAATGCATTATTTATTGGACTGAATCCAAATTTTGCAGTGAAGGAAGGTGTTAAGAATGTACCTCGAGATGACCCTAGTGTCTATGAAATTTTTCTCGGCCATTATAGGGTTTAGAAAGGGGGGAGGGGGTCGCAGCAAGGTGAAGAGAAAATTCTGAGCTGGTTCACATGGATCCGTGATTTGGGGGGGGGGGGGGGGGGGGGGGGGGGGGGGTTTAAATTTACCATACCTTCTTTAACCACTTAATGACCAGGCCTATTTTGGCACTTCTCTCCTTCATGTAAAAATCACAATTTCTTTGCTAGAAAATTAATCAGAACCCCCAAACATTTTTTTTTTTTTAGCAGACACCCTAGGGAATAAAATGGCGGTCATTGCAACTTTTTTTCTTGCACGGTATTTGCGCAAAAATTTCTCAAACGTTTCGTGAATTAAAAAATAACAAAACAGTAAAGTTAGCCCAATTTTTTTGTATAATGTGAAAGATGTTACGCCGAGTAAATAGATACCTAACATGTCACGCTTTAAAAATGCCCACAAATGGAATGGCGCCAAACTTCGGTACCTAAAAATCTCCATAGGTGACGCTTTAATTTTTTTTTACAGGTTACTATTTGAGTTACAGAGGTCTAGTGCTAGAATTGTTGCACACGCTCTACTGCATGCATGTTCGCTTCTGCACGCGAGCGACCAGGACGTTTTAATTTTTTTTTTATTATTATTTTTTACTTAATTTTTTTTACTTTTACACTTTTAAAAAAATATATATATTTTTGATCACTTTTATTCCTATTACAAGAAATGTAAACATCCCTTGTAATAGGAATCACTGTGACAGGTACTCTTTATGGAGAGATGTGGGGTCAATAAGACCCCACATCTCTCCTCCAGGCTGGAAAGCATTAGATTGTGAAAAAAAATTCACCGATCTAATGCTTTCAGCTGCGATTGCGGCTGTGTCTACATTCCGGGTACCTCCAACGGTCATCTCTATGGTTCTGCAGGGAACGCCGGCTGATTCGCTCTCCGGGCCCCTGATGGCACGGGAGAGCCCGGAGAAGCACCGGATGGCAGCGGGAGGGGGGCGTCCCCTTCTGCCACCTATAAGAACGATCAAGCGGCAGAACCACCGCTTTGATCATTCTTATGGTGCACAGAATTGCCAGATGAAGACGGCGATATCTGAATGATGCCTGTGGCTGCAGGCATCATTGAGATATCACCGCACAAAGTCGAGGACGTCCATGGAGTCCTAATAGCACATCAGCAGACAGAAATGAACTTCTGGTAGGGTAATAGAAACCGGTTGCATAATTTGAATAGGTTAATGTTAGGACGTTTCCCATGTGTATGTCTCGAAAGATACTGTTGTAGGGTATACTTATGAGCAATTAAGGCATGTATAGTCAGGAACCAGAATTTCTAAGGGTTCATGGAGTCACGGATCTGGTCCCCTCCAGGGTCCCGACTTCTCTTGTTACAAAGGGTGCCCCCCTTAGATGGGTCTTCAGGCTCTAGGTGCCATAGAAATAACCCTGGACCTGTAAAGCACCCTGCAACTACCTCACTTGTCACACCATGTACCTAGGTGAGCGCCAAATCCTGGACCTAGTGCCCAAAGTAAACATTACAAGCCAGACCTGCCAACGCAAGGTCCAGGTTCGGTTCCCAAAGTGTACACCAGAGTAATTGATCCGGAAACTGCTAAAAAGCATTGAAGGCAGCAAGAAGCCAGGTGTTGAAAGCAGTGTCCCCTGAAGGAGAAAGTTATTTTGAAATAAGTAAAAAATAGCTTCTCCAAGGACAGAAGGCATCCCATCCTCCAAGAACACTAGCAAAAGAAAAAAACTGGAGTCTCACGGAGTGTACAGGTTTATATAGAATCACAAAGGGGGAACAAAGCGAGCCTCTCAGTGTACAGTCACCTGAAGGTGGTAGCATTTAACACATGGTGGTCTATGAATAATTTCCTGCATCCTATGCTGTATGATAAAGATAGTAAGTAAACTATTTTATTGGAATGCAGCATCTTTTGATGTACTTAAAGTACAACTAATGTCCCCAATTATACAATTATGCATGCCAAGTAAAACTCCCTTACATTTATCTAGTAACCCAATGTAAAGCATACTTCTGATTTTAATACAATTTGATACTGCTTCATAAAAAAAAGAGTAACAAAACACTCTGAAAACGGACTGCAAAACAAACATCTTTATTCCAAAGTTACAGATAAAGCAATGTGGAAAGACTAAACAAACATTATTAAAATCGTTGTGGACCAGTTCTCCATACATAGCCCTTCACATATGAGAATGCTCATAACAGAAGTGGTTGCGATAACATATGCTTTTTACACACAATCTTCAATGTGCTTTAAAACATCTTCATGTAATAATAATCCAGAAAATAGCAAAGTATATTTGGATCCTGTAGCAAAGTGGGTTGGAACTGGCACCACCGGTGTACATTCTCAGCATGTCCTGGTTGCAAGGTGAATTCATTACTGCGTGCATGCGGGGTAGTTGCGTCATCCTGGGCCTGTCATTCCTGCGTGCATGTGGGGAAGTTGTGTCATCCTGGGCCTGTCATTCCTGCGTGCATGCGGGGGAGTTGCGTCATCCTGGGCCTGACAATCAGAACAGCCAGACCTAAAATAAGACCGGGCGAAGATACCAGCAGCAGCAAGAGTGCTCAAAGACCGCACATCACTGGAGGGGAAAGGACGTATGGCGGACTTTAGTTATTGTACAGTGCATGTTTTAAAGTGAACCCAGGTACAAATGTGAACATAAATCTGCAAAAAAAAGGGTTTAAAAAAAAATAAAAATCTTCAAATCCACTGGTGCAGATGCTGAGGAAATACATATAAAATATTTTCCTTAACACCATATATTATAGGTTTTTAGCCACCAATAAAAAATAAAGAGATTTTTAATACAGCTTACCTGTAAAATCTTTTTCTTGGAGTACATCACGGGACACAGAGCAGCATATTCATTACTATACGGGTTATATGGAGTACCTTCAGGTGATGGTCACTGGCAATCTCAAACAGGAAGTCCCCTCCCTATATAACCCCCTCCCATAGAGGAAGTACCTCAGTTTTGTAGCAAGCAGTATGCCTCCCAAAAACGTTCCCCAAAAGAGGGGTGGGAGCTCTGTGTCCCGTGATGTACTCCAAGAAAAAGATTTTACAGGTAAGCTGTATTAAAAATCTCTTTTTCTTTCTCGTACATCACGGGACACAGAGCAGCATATTCATTACTATACGGGATGTCCGAAAGCAGTGCTTTAATGAGGGGAGGGAGACATCTTCCAAAAAAGGATTTAATTTAGAGGTATACTCAAATAATAATAAATCCAACTTAGTCAAGAAATGTAACTCTGAAATCTAAATCAAGGGAGCGCCCTCAGATCCTGAGGAGCTTGACTCGCGGCCTGCAGTACTGCCTGCCCAAAGGCTGTATCCGCATTCCTTCTCACGTCTAACTGATAAAACCTTGTAAACGTGTGGACTGATGACCACGTCGCCGCCTTGCATATCTTAGCCATAGAGATCTGATGGTGTGCTGCCCAGGAGGCGCCCATGGCCCTGGTAGAATGGGCTTTTACTGACAAAGGAGGAGGCAACCTCTTCAAACCGTAGGCCTGAATGATTAATTGTCTAATCCATCTCGAGATGGTGGATTTTGCAGCTGCCTGCCCCTTCTTGGGGCCATCTGGTAAAACGAACAACACATCTGTTTTCCGGATTTTTTCTGTCGCTTTAAGATAGGCCCTCATGGCCCTGACAATATCTAAGGTATGCAGCAACCCTTCCTTTCTAGACGTGGGTTTCGGAAAGAAGGATGGTAGTACCAAATCCTGGTTCAGGTGAAAACTGGATATAACCTTTGGTAGGAAGGAAGGATGAGGCCGGAGAACCGCCCTGTCCTTATGTAAAATGAGATATGGTTCCTTACAAGATAAGGCTGCCAATTCTGACACTCTCCTGGCCGAAACTATGGCGACCAAAAATACCAACTTTCTTGTCAGTAAAACTAAAGGAATCTCAGCCAACGGCTCAAAGGGTTGTTTCTGTAGAGTGGACAGAACAAGATTTAAGTCCCATGGACAAATCGGTGACTTAACAGGAGGATTAATACGCAAGACCCCCTGTATGAAGGTTTTAACCAGCGAGTGGGTGGCCAGCGGCCTCTGAAACCACACTGACAAAGCTGAAATCTGTCCCTTGATTGTGCTTAATGCCAGGCCCTTATCCACTCCTAGCTGGAGAAAACTTAACACCCTATCAATGGTATATTTGCGGGAATTCCATCTTTTGGATTCACACCAGCCTACGTAGGTCCTCCACACCCTGTAATAAATTACCCTGGAGGCCGGCTTTCTAGCCCTAATCAGGGTAGGAATTACCTGCCTAGACAGACCTCTACCCCTGAGAATCAGGGATTCAGCCTCCAGGCCGTCAAATTTAGACGCCGTAATGCAGGGTGGAGGATCGGGCCTTGTGAGAGTAGGTCTGGTCGTAAAGGAAGAGTCCAAGGGTCTCCCACTGCCATCTTCAGGACTAGTGAGTACCATGTCCTCCGGGGCCAAGCTGGAGCTACTAGGATGACTGGCTTGTGCTCCACTCTGATCCTGCGCAACAGGCGGGGAAGTAACTGTAGCGGGGGGAATGCATATAGAAGTTTGAATTGATGCCAAGGGCAAACCAACGCATCAGTTCCGCAGGCCATAGGGTCCCTTGCTCGAGACACGAACCTGTCTAGCTTCTTGTTGAACCTTGATGCCATTACATCTATGTCTGGCACTCCCCACCTCTGGCAGATTGTCTGAAAGACCTGGGGATGTAGAGACCACTCCCCCGGCGACAGAATCTGGCGACTTAAGAAGTCTGCCTGCAGGTTGTCCACTCCGGGAATGAATATCGCCGAAATGCAGGGTACATGAACCTCTGCCCACTGAAAAATCAAGCTCACCTCCCTCTGAGCGGCCTGACTCCTGGTTCCCCCTTGGTGGTTTATGTATGCCACCGCTGTGGCATTGTCTGACTGGATTCTCACCGGGGACCCCTGTAATCTGGAAGTCCATGCCAGGAGGGCTAGGCGAGCAGCTCTGATCTCCAAGATATTGATGGGCAGCTGTCTCTCCGCTTCCGCCCAAGTTCCCTGGCGAGTGAACCCCTCCAAGACCGCCCCCCAGCCTACCAGGCTGGCGTCTGAGGTAACTATCTTCCAGACTACGGGGCTGAAGGACCTTCCCTTCAGAAGATTGAGGGTTTAACCACCAGGCCAGACTTTGCCGGACCCTTGATGATAGCGTCAAAGGGGACTCCAAGGCCTGTGCTCTCTTGCTCCAGGCTGCTAGAATGGCTGCCTGTAGGACTCGAGTGTGGATCTGAGCGTATGGTACTGCCTCGAACGTGGCCACTAGCTTGCCTAGTAATCGCATACACAGGGGAATAGTTGGTTTTCTCTTGCTTAGAACCAACTGAACCAACCCCTTGATAGCCTCGACCTTTACAAGGGGCAGGAACATCCTTTGCTGTTCTGTGTCTAACCTCATGCCGAGGTATTCCAGCTGCTTTGTAGGATGAAACGCTGATTTTTCCCGGTTTAGGACCCAGCCGAACCTCTCGAGGTACTGAGCCGTGAGGTTTACTGCTTGTTCCAGACACGGCCGTGAGTGTTCTATGATTAAAAGGTCGTCCAAGTATGCTAGGACCGTGACCCCTTGGATCCTTAGATTGGCCAGAACTGGAGCTAGGATCTTCGTGAATACCCGGGGGGCCGTGGCCAGCCCGAAGGGGAGCGCCCTGAATTGGAAGTGTCGCTGCCCCACTGCGAAGCGTAAAAATCTTTGATGTGGCTGAAAGATTGGTACATGAAGGTAGGCATCCTTTATGTCTATAGAAGCCAGAAAGTCGTCCCTCTGGAGCGTGGCGACTGCCGATCGGACGGATTCCATCCGGAAGGAACGAACTCTTAGGTAAACATTTAAACCTTTTAGGTCCAAGATTGGCATGACATCGCCATTGGGCTTTGGTATGACAAAGATTGGAATAGAAACCTAGCCCTTGTTCTTGGGCTGGTACCTCTATTATCACGCCCTGGCAAAGCAGGTAATCCAAAGCTGCCAGCATCGAGGCCTTCTTTGTTGGATGGTTTGGTAGCCTTGACTCTTGAAAATGAGACGGAGGAAACTTTAGAAACTCCAGTCTGTAGCCTGTGGTTACAGACGACCGGACCCATTTGTCGGGGATATTGGCTTCCCAAACTTCTGAGAAGAAACAAAGCCTTCCCCCCACCCGCGTGAGTGGGGGCGCCCCTTCATAAGGCAGACTTAGGGGCTGGCTTTGTCGGCTTGCGATACCATTGCCTTTTACCCCCAGGGGCCTGTCCCTGCGATTTATTGTTAAAGTTTGATCGCGCAGGCGGCCGTTGATACTGCCTGGAATTTGAGGGCCCCGGGCCAGGGGAGAGCTCCAGAAGTTTTTTGCATGGGGGCTCCGCCGCCCAGTTCTTCAACCATAAGAGCCTTCTCATATGCACCAAAAATAGTGACAAACGAGAGGCCTGCTGGATGGAATCCTTTATAGCATCTACCGCGAAACACAGAGCTCTGGGAATGTCAGAAAACTCTTCTGCCTGTTGGGTAGGCATGTCTTTAAGCATTTGTTTTGTCTGGTCCTTTAACGCCTGACAAACTCCAATTGCAGCCACTGCTGGCTGTACCACTGCTCCTGCCGTAGCAAAGGATGCCTTTAAAAGTGTCTCTAATCGTTTATCAACCGGATCTTTAAACATTTGTATGTTTTCCACCGGGCACGTTAGTGCTTTATTCACACATGAGACGGCTGCATCCACAACTGGGAGCGCCCACCTCTTCGAGAACTTTTCCTCCATAGGGTAAATAACCGAAAACCTCTTAGGCGGCAGAAAAATCCTGCCCGGTCGTACCCAATCCTGGAAGATCAACTCCTCTAACAGAGGATGGAACGGAAAAACCGCGTTGCTCAAAGGAGCTTTTAAAGAGCCCAGAGAGGATACCACAGGAACCTGAGGCTCTGGCAATGGTAAATTAAATGCCGAGCGGACCATGTCCGTCAAAGACTGGACCCACAGCCTCTCTGTTTGGGAGTCTGAAAATGGCTCCTCAGAGGTAGATTCCTCAATCCCTGAACCCTCTTGGTTCCGGTCCAGTTGATCCTCCTGAGATTCTAATTCCTCCGGAGAGAGAATTTCAGCATCTGAGGATATACATCTTGGCGATGGGGATCTAGCCCGTTTCTTGCCAGGAATAGAGCTAGCGATCATCGCTGCTAATCTTTTCTCTAGCCCCCCTAGGGAGACAGCTAGCATCTCCTATGTGATAAACACAGGGCTGGGCTGATCTGGGCCAGCCTCAGCACCAGACCCCCCTAATGGCTCCTCCAAGGCGATCTTCATGGGAAGCTGCGGGGAAAGTACCGGCATATCATCAGAATCAGAGGGGGAACCCCTTTGTTTTTTGGTCTTTTTTGTACCCTTTGATCCCGAACCCTTGGAAGCCATAATACAAAACCGAGGGACTCCGCCTACAACAACCGACTGTAGTGGCCAGGAGTACAAAACTAGGGTTTAGGGGACAATAGACCACTAATGCCCAAAAACCGATGGGGCCCAGTATGTTCTCTATTTTTTTTTTTTTTTTAAAACATACAGTGTCGCCCCAATTTAGTTTGCCAGCCTCCAACCTGTTGCCAAAGTTTTTTTTTTTTGGCTTAACACAAATGCATTGGAACAAACTCCAGCATGTACTACCCCTCTTCCGCCACCGGGAGTCACTGTTCTGCCGCTCTGCGTCCTCTCCCTTCCAGATCAGCCTCAGACTGAGCCCTGATCACAGCCTGCTGTGTATAACAGCGAATGAAGGCGCGCCCTTGATGACGCTGCAGGCGCGCCCCCCGCCCCCCCTCCCCATGGCGCGAAAAAACGTCTATAAGACGCGCGCGTATGCCGGGGAAGGAAAGCACATGGAGGAGCCGCGCTGCTGGAGACCCAGGACTGCAGACTTCAGGCGGCAGAATCAAACCCCGGCCAGGTAGGACTTTCAAAAGGCCCCATAGGGATCCTTATTAGCCCTGGGACCAGCGAGCAGCAGGTAGCTAGCAAACCTAGACAGGGGGACCAAGTGATGGGGGGAATGAGATCATCCTGTCTTCTCAGACATAGTGAGCAAGGCTGCCAATGCAGAGCATACTTGGGCTACCCCCCTTTGAGGTCTCCCTGGAGAGCCTGCTGTCGAACCAAGTCCCGCAGGCTCCCCCTCTTACCTGCTCCATGCTGCAGGACGTCTGCCTAGCAAAACGGTCCAATCTTCTCCCATCTCCGTGGGTAGCGTAGTAGACCTTCAGGCCCTGGGGTCCTGTGAAGGTACCCACCGTCCTGGACCTATACAGCACCCTGGCAAACAGGATCTTATGGTTTTTTACAAACTCCAAGTCCTGGGCCCAGGGTCCAGCCCTCTAAAGAGGAGCATTATAGGCAAAACCCCACGGCTTGGGGCCCGGGTACTGTCCACTTTGGCACTGAGGCACCTTGGACAGATTCGGTTAACCCGCCCTTAATCCCAAGGATGTGGAGGCAAAGCTATTCCGTGACCAACACCTAAGACACTGGCGAAAAAACTGAGGTACTTCCTCTATGGGAGGGGGTTATATAGGGAGGGGACTTCCTGTTTGAGATTGCCAGTGTCCATCACCTGAAGGTACTCCATATAACCCGTATAGTAATGAATATGCTGCTCTGTGTCCTGTGATGTACGAGAAAGAAATTGGTGTGGATGATGGTCAAGTTTCTGTGAAAACATGTTTTTAGTTCATTTACATCATCCCGCCACATTTTGGTCATTTTAACACTGCAATATGGCTGGACATCAAGTCTTATGAATAACAAAAACCCTATTTGGTGGCTAGAAAATCATCCATGATCCACTCTTACATTATAATTTTGCAATGTGCTTTAAAGGCTGTGGTATGTGGCTACGTGCATATATCCAATAAAGGTTATTTACTCCAGTTTATCAACATATGCTTCTTGATCTTCTATCCAATTCAGACATGGCCAATAATTTTGAGCATCCCTCATACAAATCCTCATAGCCTTCAATGCAATTGTCTCTTCAAATCTGTATTCTGAAAAATCTTTAAGAAAGCCACCAAGGAAATCCTAGACAATCTTCAGAATTTATCCTCATTTTCAAACAAGTAGAAGGTATGCTCACGAGGGATAGACTCAAAAGGACGCACTTTCAACCTGCAAATTATTTTTTTTAAACAATTTTTTTTTTTTTAAACAAAATCTGAACCAACATGGACAATGTAAGTATACACAAAAGAAACTAAAAAGGCAGGAAAATAGTCTGACAGGTTATAGAATGGAGGCTGACATTTTAACATCGAAATCAGGTGACAGTCAATTCAAGCAACATACACATAAACGAACATCAAACCGTTTTAATCAGTAGTTTTTCATGTGCAGTAGCCAACTAGCTTTTGGAACTATGCCTGAAATATGATTTTAATTCTATTACAGCGTAAATGGAAAGAACCATATGCCATTATTTGGTGAAAAGGCAAAATATAAAAGCAGTTAGGAGATAATTAATTATACCTACAATACTTTCAAATTATCTTTACAGAGATTGCATTGAGAGGAAAATATTTCCCAGATCTGTTAATTTAAAGGGATACCATTATGCAAATAAAACCAAAGTCTAAAACTTTAAAACATCTGGAGAATAGGGAAGGGTTAAAAATCATTGTTTTGCTGTCTGTGTACATATGGAGAAGCCTACCTTTTTACTTCCAGAGAAAACAGGTAACTAGTAGAAATCTCACAAAAGAAGGGGACCCCGCCTTTTAAAATAGTTGCCATTGAAATATTTCCCCACACCTGTTCTAGGAACAGCACTAAAAATGTGGATGTCCTCTCACTTTTTCTCTTAATGACAATAGTCATCAGTCCAAACAGAAATAAACCTCAATGGACACCGAGACAGCAATAAAAACTTGCCAGAAGTTCTAACCCCCCCCACCCTATCCAAAACTAAAAAAAGGTTTTATCTAGAGATGTACTTTAATTCGGTTTATGTAAAGGTACATTGAAAGCCACTAAAGACTATGGGAAATCGTACCCTGCTTACCTTAAGAACATAAAAGTCCAATCTCTTGTTAGCAGCACATGTCCTCCCTTCCCTGCTTCCCCTCACTCCTGATACGAACAAGGCTGAAGACAAACAATCAGATCAGAACCAGACCTCAAAACCACACCTTATGTTGGCTATGAATGAAAAATACATTTATACTGGCTAGGTTTGCCAGTAAAGAGTACATACAATTGATGGTCATAATAAAACTACAGAAAAAGCATGGTAGCGATTGCCTGTTCAAACGTCCTGGAATTCAGCCACCTTGTAAAATGTGAAGGCACCAAGAGTCCACCTAGAGCACAAAATACCCTGGACTTCTTTCTATATACATTTGACAGGTTTAATGGTCTGCCGGACAGACACTCCAGGACCTGAGAGTAGAGTAGCACACAGAGAGGCTAGGCCAGTCCCTCCGCTGCCCAGTCACAGAAGCCTTGGTATTTTGTGAATGTGTTCACATAATACCAAGGCTTCTGTGATTGAGAAAGAAGAGGGGGCAAACATAGCACATGCAGCGACTCTACTGTTGCAGATGCAAAGATCAGAAGAATTAGCTTTGGGGTCCTGGAAAAACAGCAATAGCCCATCTTACAGAAGTACTATAAACCTGTCAGACATAAATAATAGCGATAAGTCCAGAAGATGCCTCCTTGGTCTGAACTCCTATTGTGCCTTTGCTTTTTAAAAATAAGCCAATGTCTTTGAATTCAGCTTTAATTGTTAACATACAACAATGGCTGTTTAGTATAATTTATGTAAGCAAAATAAACAATATGGTTTATTGTTCAATTTAAAAAGAAACTACTTTAAAAGGAAACTACGTTTTATATAAAATGTGTGAATGCGATCAGCTAAGGACAATTATCAATGATTGTTAAGATATTGTTTGTGTGTATAGATTAGGTGTGTGTATGTACAGGGATAAATCTATTATATGTGCAGCCTCCAGACACTCTAGTGACTGTGCCCTACTTAACCATTACTTTCCTTAAAATGTATCTAAATCAAAAAATATGTATAGCATACAGCTCCTTGGGTCCCTGTTTTTTGAAGAATTCTTTTGTCAGACCCGAATGGACCATCCATTGCCCTCTGTGAAGTGGCAGATGTAAACTGACATGAGCAGGTTTATATGCTGGAGGCGTTTGCCTGTCTGAAAGAGCAGTAAGATGCAGTGGCTACATTTGTTTTATTCATTTCAAGACTGGTTTTCCTTTATTTTCACCAGGTAATCCCGCCAGCAAAACAAGTGTCCCTTTAAGTCTACACTCATTTCTCTACAGTATTGTTTAAGGGAGGCATTGTTGCCACTCATGTTGGACTTCAAACATGTCTGCACATCTCCATTAAATAGTTGATTGATGGAAGCAGTACTTTGCACAAAGATAGAGTTGACTGTGCTTTTTCATTTTACAGAAAGTCGACAGATTTTCTGTACTCATTTTACAGAAAGTCGACAGATTTTCTGTACTTGCTGAAAATGTTCTTGGCCTTAAAAAGAAAATCAATAATGCAGCCACCACATGCAAGGACTGGAAAAAACTGCAAAATTATAAAAAATTTCCTTTTAGGATTAGTTATTTTTCAAATTAAAATTTACGGAAAAGTTCTGTGTAATATTATATATATATATATATATATATATATATATATATAAAAATACAATTTACATATATATATATATATATATATATATATATATATATATATATATATAAAAATACAATTTACATGCTCCACTGAGCCCACCTTTGCAGTCAATAGACACTAATCTTTCTAATCATTCTCTGATTTACTAAACAACTTTTAGACCCATTCACACCAAAATGCAGTGAAGGAAACCCTCCACCACGTTCAAAACACACTGCAGTTACGATCCGCAGCAGGTGTCAACTTGACATCGCAAACACAATACGTTTGCC
Source organism: Rana kukunoris (assembly GCA_029574335.1). Lineage (NCBI taxonomy): Eukaryota > Metazoa > Chordata > Amphibia > Anura > Ranidae > Rana > Rana kukunoris. The sequence continues at coordinate 581,626,354 of CM056050.1, read as the reverse complement.
TGCACTGGTAGCATGGTGCAAAAGCACCAATGTCATCTGGTTGCAGGGAGTTTCCCAAAGCAGAGCATACATTACTTATGGTGTGGTACAATTTGAGGCCACTTAAAATAAATGGCCTCAAATCGCAATGGCCTGAACTGACTGAATCGTACAGGAATGTGCTGCCTAGTGTGAACTGGCCCTCAGATAACTGGTGAGAAGCCATGCTCCTTGGGGCTATAGGGCAACATCTCTGGATTCAGGAAAGAATGACTTATGGATTTAGATGGCCAAAAGAAAGAAAGCACATTTTCTAAGGTTGGGTTGAATATAAAGCAGCTTTGGTATGTGCCGATCGCAGCTTGCCTTTGCCTGGTGATAGGGACAATGGATGGTCTGGTTTTCAACTACTTATCTATGTGAATCGGGATTCTTCACATTATTGAACCTAAAATCAGAGTAGAAATTAAGTTGATGTGTCAAGTGACATTTGATTAACATTATCAAATATCTGGATCTCAATACCATGTGTTACAAAATAAAAACAAATGATCAAGCTAGCTATATCTAGTGCAATATTTGCAGTTTTAAGGATTTTTTTTAACTTTTTGACTTGTGACTTTTCTGTTCCTAGCTATCCATAAGTTCAATAAAACCAAGCTAATGACAGCTATTGAAGTCATACTTGTACCTAATCGAACCAGTGATGAGGATTTCAACAGTCTGATGAAGGGGGTAAGGGGGACATATTGGCCAATCCATTGGGGTCCAAAATCGTAAAAAGGTTAAGAATCCCTGTTTTCGAGGGAGCATGTACAAATCTGCATAGGAAAATAAAGTAAAAACAAGTAAAAATGTGAAAGCCAAATATCACCTTTACATCTCTGTATGCCAAGAATTGACACTACAGTGACGTTTAGGGATCAAAAATAAGTAAAAAATTCCGTGAACAGCATAGAAAAACATTTGAGTTTTAAAACATCTGCATAGCTATTTGTCCATCAAAGCTGCGTGTAAATTTGTTGTGTGGGGACAGGATAAATTACAAAAGGCTATAAAGTCAAAAGGCTACATTCTCTGCAGATCAAGAATGTGTGACTGGGGGGTGCCAGAGTTGGCACTATGTAAGCTCCTTGGCACCATCTTGCAGCCTGTATTTTACGCAGTCACAAATTCTGCAGAAAATATAGCCATAGAACATTTGATTTGGGCTCATACGCACAAAACAAATGTGCAGTTTTGAAGGATAGTCTACCATGTTTTTTTTAATATAATGTCGTCTTTTAGATATCAAGCAGCTCCTATGCTTTACATACAAAAGATAGATACTGTAGAGAAGGGGCTGTTTAAAAGTATGCAAGCGCACTGTGCATGGCATTTATATACAGTGCACTTGCTCAATGCATGGCACTGCATCATTTTAAAAAGAGTTTGGCAATATACATGCCTTAAAAACAATCTAATTATGGGCCCATACTAAAGGTTTTTTATAGGCTTCCACTATATTTGATCTGATTACAAGACCAAACCCATATTCTACAACAGTGGTCTCCCGACTTTTCAAACAAAGGGCCAGTTTCCTTCAGACTTTAGGGGGGCCAGATTGTGGCTAGTGGAGGTAAAAGTGTCCAGCATTAGTTAGAACAAACATGGCTTCAGGATTGGTGGTTAGCAGGGGAGGAGGAATAGTGCCCCGCTATTCGAATTAGTGGGAGGAATAGTACACAATTACTGGCATCATAACAAAAAAAGGGAATTATATAGGGACTTTAAGTATACCTCCAAAGATAGAATATAAAAGACACCAGTAAAATATACAACTTTATAACACCATTAAAATGTATACGATTTAATATTCCATATACGGACGCTCTCCCCCTTTGCACCATATGACCATTATTTAATGTTGAAGTGTCCATCTTTATATATAATCCAAGGTCCTAAGGAAGCGGGGTTCCTGTGAAAGGCAGATGGTGATCTCATTGGACCCTTACATATTCATCTTTTTGCAAAGTCCTGTTTAAGGATATGTTCTAAAAAGGCAAAAGAATTTAGGTGATGACATGATTAAATCTCTCAAATGTTAAGGTTTTTTAACCTGTATGTTTTAATTATGTTATAATAAAGTTGTATATTTTTATAAAAGGGGTCCATCTTTGGAGGTATCCTTAGACAATACATTTCCCTTTTTTGTTATGACATTTTGGGGATGATGCTCTCCAAAGTAGTGAAATCTTTATAAACGCCCCTCCCCTTTAATACATCATTGGTATCAATGGAAGGAATAGTGCCCCATAGTAGGTGTCAGTGGAATAGTGCCCCAATGACCAGACAAAGTCTAGCAAAAGCACACATCCAGTCCTCAGTTTTGAGACTCCTGTTCTATAGAACCATTACACGTATGCAAAAATGTGCAATATAAAGTACAGCTGTGATTTTATTTAAGGAAACGTATTGGTTCCCCTCTCCATTTGAATGCAGCCACCACATATAAGAACTGGTAGGTTGCAATATATTATTTTTGTTCCCGACTTTAGAAATATGCTTTCAATCCTTTATGAGAGATAAACTTACACATGTGCTGTACTAAAGGTTCCAAAACTTGGTTGGCTTGGGAGTCGCATAAAAAAAAAAAACTATTTGTAAATCATTGTAATAAGAAAATAGTATATATCACATAACTGCTGCTCAGTTTGTATACTAGTATAATAGCAGGTGACAAGACAAACTGAAAATGGCGAGAACCACATCTGGATCAAAAGCCATCAGTTTTATGGTTTTAAGTAATATTATAAATAGGACCAAAAGGAGTAAAGCTATGGAGCTTTAAAAAAGCATACCACTTAGTCCTCCCAAAAAGTAAACCTATAGTATAGGAAGAGAATATGCAGCAGCCACTGCCGACTTCTTCTAAACATGCTAGTTGTATGACGGTCATGGTCATCTAATGGCTTCAAAACTCAGGACGCAAACAAAAACAATGTAGGATCAGGATTTCTGACCCAATTCTGTCAGACTTAAGTTGGACTTAACGATCTTAATATTTTTTCAGGTCAAAATCATATAGTGATTAAGACAAAAACAGACTGATGGTATTCATAGCAAGAGACGAGGAGTGTCAGCTCTTCTTTCATGACAGGTTAAAGGTAATGTTGCAAGCTTTCAAACTGGCTGTAAAATGAATGCAGGTGGAAAGCAAATGTGGACATTAAGTTAATAGCTAGAATTTAAAAGCCCGATCGAATTACAGATTAATACATTCTGGGTGCATCAAAACCCAAGGTGTTTAAATGCCTTAACGCTCCTTTTGTTTCTAAAATAAGCCACGCCCTTAGCTTGTCCCCAGCCAGCAGCCGCACAGTAGGACATTTTCTCTATGTGAAGAAGCAGTAGTCTATATGCAGAGACACAACATGGCTCCCGAGTCTGACCAACAGCTCTGCAATCAGAAAACTAGCTCCTTACTGATGGGGAAAATGCCAACTCTGACTGTATGGATCCAACTTTGCAGATGCTGCCATGGGACAGGTTTTTATACTTGGGCTGTGGCTGCTTTCTAAAGAAAATTAACTGCCTGTTTTTTTTTGGATGTTTGGTCTTACTGCAGAAGTCAATTTGTCAATCCTTGACTGTTAACCTTCGAGGCGCCGTTGCCTAAAACACTTCAGCCTGATTAATTTCTTCTTTGTATGTTTGGGAATGACCCCACAGTCCATTATTAGGTAAACTATATTGTCAAAAGCATTGCGACGCCTTCCTGTACACGCACATGAACTTTATGGACCTTGCTCTGTGCACTTGTGCGCAGTCATGTTGGAACAGGAAGGGGCCCATTTCCAAATTGTTCCCATAAAGTTGGGGGCATGAAATTGTCCAAAATGTCTTGGTATGTTGACACCTTAAGAGTTCCCTTCGCTGGAACTAAGGGGCCAAGCCCAACCCCTGAAAAACAAACTCCACACCATAATCTCCCCTCCACCAAATGATTTGGACCAGTGCACAAAAGCAAGGTTCATAAAGACATGAATGAGCGAGTTTGGGGTGGAGGAACTTGACTGGCCGCTTAGGGTCCGGACCTCAACCCAACGAACTAAGACTGAGATGTCATTAAAGTTTATGTGCATGTAAAGGGGGGTGTCCCAATACAGTATGTTAAATTACTGTTCAGAAAAATCCTTTATGTGTTAAAAATAAAAAATGCCTTCAAAGCGATTGTTTAAAGTGAACCATAATTAAAATTATTCTCAATATTTAACTATTAAACCAGAACTCCAAGCAAATTTTAAAAACAGTTTTGCCCCAGTTACGGTATGTATTAAGTGTAATTATGTGTTAACTTATTGCAAGTGTAAATTCTGATGTCCATCTTATACACCTCACAATCTTCTATATAGCAAATATTAAATTGACAGTAAGAGGCTATGTACTGAGCCAATCATGTTATATTGCATTGCCCAGCGCTAATAATCTAGAATGTTAAGTAATTGGAACTGGAAGGAGAAGTGCAGACACAGCTTACATGAGAAAGAGAGCAGAATAGGAGAACCTAAGTGGGGTGATGATTGTCATTCACAGTCCAATGAGCTGGTAATGGACACATTGATCTGCAAAAAGGAAACAGTGATGTCAACCTAGAAACTACGTAGTGGGCAATAGTGTGTAGAATATAGTCTAAAAGAATAAAAGATTAGATAAGAATTACAAACACTCTAAGGATTTCACATATATGCATTTCAACTGTGTATTTATGCGTTTGTCTGGAGTTCTGCTTTTTGTTTTTACAAAAAAGTAAAAAGCAAATTGTGCATCTCTAGTTTATAAGTAGACTTTAGTGTTAAAAAAATAAAATAAAAAATAACCCCTACACAAAAAGATTAAACTACTCAATAGAACACACAAAAACATGCAGATGAGAATATAAAAAAAATATATATATAAAAACTCTTACTTATCTTTATTTTAGGATTTTATTAGTTCCCCTCCTGCCCCAGAGTGACATCAGCACTGGATCAGCACCATCCACCTGCTTATCGGATCACATGTGATCAGAACTTCTGAGCGCAATCACGGCCTACAACTACAACTAAGGAATCGAGCTCTGAAGTTATGACCTGATTAGAGGAAGAGAAATAAAATCCTGAAATAAAATAGAGCTTCAATAATAAGTAACAAGGGAACACAAAGACGTGGAAAAGCAGATCTCGGTGCATGCAAATGTTTTCACTGCAGGTTAGGTGAGCACTGTATTTTTTACTACAACCTAAACTGTCTAAATACATTACCACTAGCCCCAAAAATAGGAATGTGTATCACAACATGAAATATATAGTAATAAAATTACAGTTTATCTAAATGGAGTGCAGACACAGTTTCAGTCTGTTCGATCTGGAAGTTAACTTAAAGTAGAATCCAGCTTTACACCCAACTAAACTTAAAACTGTCCTCTACCATTCTAACAACTAGGTTAAATAACCTGTGTAAGAAAGATGTATATACTTAGATATTTAAAGGCTGCTCTGGGTTCAATTGTGTGGCAGCTCCCTTGCATCAGCCAGCATTGCTACAGGCTTCAGAGAAGAGGGAGTAGGACAGCAGATAAGCCATTGAAGCCCATGGGTGACATCATCACTGCAGACTTTACTAGCTGTTGGAACGCTCTCTCCTCTCCCTTGAAGCCGCTGTTTGACACAGGGATAATCATGTTACCAAACTGGGGCAGAATGAAAATAGGCAAGTATGTATGTATATACATATTTTATTACACAGCTGTGTTGGCTTGGTAGTCTGGTTGATATGGCCCTGCACACCCTAGATAAAATGAGGCTTTTCTATGTACCCACTCAGTTTTAAATATACCAAACTGTACAGTAGAACAAGATTAATTATATTGACTATATAGCTGCATCTTGTCAGCCGCTCCAAAAAATAATAGAAATGGTCTCCAAAGTGAGGGTCTGTCTCTTCAGTGAGGGGAATACCCCTCTTAGTTGTCACTGGAACAGGTTTCCCCCACACTTTTTGCTCTGGTGTCAACTCTAAAAACCTAGATTTCCCATCAAATTCTGTCCCAGTGACAATCAGCAAGACAAAGAGGAAGAATATTTCAAACAGGGACAAACAGAAAAAAAGCCTAACAGAGGTTCTAACTTTTCCCTGTGCGATAGAAAACTATAGTCTATAGCAGTGATGGTGAACCTTGGCACCCCAGATGTTTTGGAACTACATTTTTCATGATGCTCAACTACACTGCAGAGTGCATGAGCATCATGGGAAATGTAGTTCCAAAACATCTGGGGTGTCAAGGTTCACCATCACTGGTCTATAGAGTCTATCGAGTAACACAGGAAGTCTTTATTCTTTAGGTTTTACTGCTGCCTACATGGAGACTGAACACTTGCAAACAAACAAAAAAACCTACAGGGCAGCCTAGAATATAGCCTCCTGCGAGCCTCAGTTTCGGTACTCCCAAAAGACTCCAAGAAAAGGATTTTGTAGCAAGTGGAAAAATCATATTCTTAATCATTAAGGGACACAGGTAGTCTATAACCTTTGGGATATTCAAAAGCAGTCAAACTGAGGGAGTAGGGGGCAACAAAGCAAATGTAACTAATGTAAACCAAAACAAAAGAGCTTTAGACTGTCTGCAGTTTAAAAAGCTGTTGGAAGGCCCTTGAGCCAAAGGCTGGCATCAGATGAGGGTCAAAAACCCACCTGGTATAACAATGAACATATTTTTACAGAAAACCAGGTGACAGACATGCAAATCTGGAAAACTGTTGATTGAGGTAAAAAAGCACAAGCAGAACTCACAGGTCTAGCAGAGAGGATCCTTACAGGAAGTGGTGGTATCCTATCTTTGTGACCATAATCTTGGATGATGGTCTACTGAAGAAATAAAGTCATGGAGACAAATGAAAGATCAGAAAAATAATATTCTGGTTCAGGAAGAATCCAGAATATATCCCAAGTTCTGGGCCCGAACAACACCTTTGTCATATGCAGAACAAAAGTGGTTCCTTATAAGATGGGGCAGTCATGTTAGACACGCCTCACAGAGGTAATGGCTACATGTGTATGAGAGTAGAGAGGAATGTCTCTAATGGGTTCACATGACGATTTCTAAATGTTAAGACTGAACCAAATTCATGGAAACAGATATGGGGAGCTACATGGATAGACTCTGTATAAAAAGGTCCTAAAAATCAAGATCAATCTGCACGAAGGACAGAATTTGTTCCATGGAGACACTTCAAGGGTGGAAGCATTAAGGCTCACACTAAGTGAAGTGGGACTGTGTACACAAAAAAAGATCACATAGGATGGTCAAATGCTGTGGAGACCATAAAATCTCCCACAGTTCCAGGATGTTGATAAAGACACAAGACTCAAATAACCTATGTCCCTACACTCACAGGGTCACAATGTAGATATTTGCCCGACACACAACTTGGTATGCTGGCAAATATCCACATTGTGACTTTCTGAGCCAGTTTACAGATGGTGGTTGCTACACCACCCAAATCTTCTAGAGCTTTAAACCAGCCTCCTTTTCCAGCCTAACAGGCTGGTGTCCATCCAAAACAAAAAAAGAAGGATAGTAAGGAGTTTTCCAACTCCAGAAGTGAATTACTGAGCAACCATGCCAGAGACAACCTGATAATAGATGACGCAACAGATATCTATAGTAAAAATGGGCAAGCGGTTCTCAAAAGAGGCCAATACCAGACCTAGGACTTCTACAAAAGCAGAGTTGGTTGGCTCCTGCACTAGAGTACGAACCAGAAACTAGGGCATCAGGATGTTATCCTGTAGCAGGAGCTCCCTGGGTTGAGCCGTGTCCAGGACTAGACCTAGATAACTCAAAAACAATACATTTGAAAAAGTTCAAAATCCATTCAGATCATTGCAATGTTTGAACAGTCAACTTCACCTCATTTTGAGAAAATGTGTGTGATCTAGGTATCCCACAACGGGAATGCCATGAGAACATAGTGGGACCAGTACCTTGAAGAACACCCATGTGCAGATGAGAGGCTGAAAGACAGGGCCCACAGAAGTCAGAAAGTCTCCTTGGTGAACAGAGATGATAGATTTGGTACATTCCATGCTAAATTTTTTGGGCTTGAGTGAAGAGAATTTAGAGAATAATAATGGGTTAAAATGATCTATTTGGGATTGTTAGTAGGGAAAAGGTTGGCAGCAATCCCATGAAAATGTTCTGCCACAGGAACTAGAGCAAGAACGCCTTGATAAAAAAAAAAAAAACAGAAAGGCTCTGTGAAAACAGGTAGTTTGAAGGCGAAAAAGACTGGGGCAGGGAGAAAAACTCTAGTTTTTGACTGAGATACCACCCAAGATAAAACGCTGTCCAAGCCCCCACAAAAGGTTAACTTCACCACGTCATCCATAAGCAAAATGCGGCCTGTCAGCACGTGGGCTGAATGGCAACATATTTGCATTCCAAAAGGTAAAACAATCCTGTGCCTAGAGTGGGCACTCATAGCACAGTTACCAGCACCTAATGAAAAGCTCCCAATCGCTACTTGCAATCAGGAGCTTTCGAACATGTGACAGCCAATCACAGCGGTCACATGATCAAACTCTGCCCACCTCCCAGCATCAGAAACCTCAGGAGTAGCCAGCGTTAAAGGGTTAACAAAAGTCACGCGACTCTGGAGAAAATGGGGAAGCGCACACCTTCATGCAGCGGAAAGCTGGTCTAAAGATTATACAGATTAAGTGACAGGACTTGCATGTGGATGGCAAGCAAAGCCTGGGGAGTATATGTGATAGCTGAAGGAGTAGAAAAACAAAAAGGGACATTTTCTTTTGATAGAAAGACTTTGCAATCGTTACCCTAGACTGTTGGGGTCCCCTTTTTCCATCAGCACCCTTGATGATGTCTACAAAATCAGTTCCAAAGACACGCTATCCCCTGAAAGACTATGGGGTACAAAAATGTATTTACACAAGGGTTATGCAGTCCACATGCTCAATAAGTGAGAGATCAACCTCAGCAGAAATTTGATCTTTCAGCCGATTTTGAACAGTCAGACCTGGACTGGCAAAGTAAGGTTACAGCTAGGATCGGATAGAGAGACCAAGAGCAAGGACAGACAGAAATGGCTTCCAACTTATCGGTTGGGTCCTTAAAGACATGCACATCCACTATGGCAAAACTAACCATGTTGCCAAGGTGCGACACAGCAGCAACCTCTATGGGAAAGACTACTTTGCTGTGCAGGCCTTAAACCAGGGTTTGACAAATTTGCTTGGAATCTAGGAGCCAGCTAAAAAACTTAGGAGCCAGAAAACGTGCGTCAAGCTCGCGCGCAGAAGCGAACGCACACGTGAGTAGCGCCCGCATATATGACCGTTATTCAAACCACACATGTGATGTACTAGTTCTAGCCCTAGACGACCTCTAACTCAAAACATGCAACCTGTAGAATTTTTTAAATGTCGCCTATGGAGATTTTAACCACTTGACCACCGTGCCTATTTTGGCACTTCTCTCCTTCATGTAAAATTGATGGCACAGTGGTGACAATTGATGGCACAGTGGCTGCGTTTGATGGCAAGGCACAGTGGCTGTGATGGCATGGCACAGTGGCTGCGTTTCATGGCATGGCACAGTGGCTGCGTTTCATGGCATGGCACAGTGGCTGCGTTTCATGGCATGGCACAGTGGCTGCGTTTCATGGCATGGCACAGTGGCTGCGTTTCATGGCATGGCACAGTGGCTGCGTTTCATGGCATGGCACAGTGGCTGCGTTTCATGGCATGGCACAGTGGCTGCGTTTCATGGCATGGCACAGTGGCTGCGTTTCATGGCATGGCACAGTGGCTGCGTTTCATGGCATGGCACAGTGGCTGCGTTTCATGGCATGGCACAGTGGCTGCGTTTCATGGCATGGCACAGTGGCTGCGTTTCATGGCATGGCACAGTGGCTGCGTTTCATGGCATGGCACAGTGGCTGCGTTTCATGGCATGGCACAGTGGCTGCAAAGTGAACAATATCAATATGCCTGTGCCCTAACTCAGTGTTGCTAGTGTGAACCATAAGTGCAAAAATCCTACAAATTATGGTTTTAAAATTGTCTTTCTGGCTTCTCTTTACTGTACCTTTAACCTTGCTGTTTGCGCTCTGTGAGATAATGTGCAGCCTCCGGCCAGCTCCTTTCCTGCGACTCCCCGTGGCAATGACTTGGTGGCACCGCCCCTCAGAAAAATTCCCCAATCCGAGAGGCGGAGCGCCCGCAGCCTGTGCTCTCTGCTAGTATCCCTGACCCAGCACAGCCGATGGCGGCTCCATTACACTTATCCTTCAAGCCTGGGCGGCCGGCCGGCAGCTGGCCTCACTCCAGCCCCCTCGATGCATAGGCCGCAAAGCCGTGGCCTCAATTAGCGGCACAACGCGAACGCGGGTAAGGGGGGGGATGCGCGGCGATGCTCACAGGATACCCCAGCCCTGCTGCCATGGGCGCCAAGTCGATAATTCTAGGCGCAACGGCGACCTGGCGCCTGGAATTTGTCGAATACTGCCTAAAACATGCAACAGGCCAATCCTCTAGTTTGAGCTGTGCAAGTGCATTAAATAAGAGATAATCTACATTAACCACTTCAATACCGGGCACTTTACCACCCTTAACGCCCAGGCCAATTTTCAGCGCCATCACACTTTGAACGAGAATTGCGCGGTCATGAAACACTGTACCCAAATTAAATATTTTTTGGAGACAGAGCTTTCTTTTGGTAGCATGTAATTATTACTGTTTTTTTTTGTGCTATACAAAACTTAAGTAAATTTTTCTTCGGCACAGATGTGAAGTAGTGAGGAGGCATTGATGAGGCTGCACTGACAATCAGTGCCATAATCAGTGTAAAGAATGTAATCACTGCTCCCCGACTGTCAGCCTTGCCATGATCAGCTCTCCCATCCTCACAAACAGCGTGTGAAAAAAAAGGACCGCCGATAGCTGGCAAGTTCGTTGAATTGGACACAGCTGATCACATGGTAAAGGGCAGCTGAGATTGTCACTTTGTCACGATCTGTAATCAGCTGTGTAATAGCATTAGACTGCAACTCCTTGGCGGCAAGCTCATAATTCAAGGACTAATTTCAAATAAGAGGCTCTGTGCAGCCAATGGCTCAGAGGTCATAAGAAAAAATCTGATAATCATTTTGCAAGAGAGGGTATAAGAGTGGGCTTGTGGCCTCTGATCAGAGGAAGTTTATAAATTGGTAATTTGGGCCATAAAAGTTTGCAAGATCATTGTAAAAACCTCACCTGAGAGAGGAAAGGTCCAGTTACATCTCGATATAGTCAAGGACTCCAAAAGACAGAACAGATGAAAAGATGAGAACATGCTTCCAGGCTGAAGATGTTGGCACCATGAGTAGACACTGCAAAAACCCCCATAACTATTAGTAGAATATGATCTGGTGGCATCCAGCACAGCAAAACTGTCAAGAATCAGTCACACTGCAGTAACATTACGTACAGGCTCAGGGTAAGAGGCAAGGCATCACATTCTCATGAAAAAACAGACAGTTGGCAGCAGATGAGGTCAGATGGCTGGAGGTGACCAAGGTCACTGTAGATAGGTATGCGGCAATGGGGCAATGGATAAAAAAAAAAACTAAAGTTTACCACTTAAAAATATGGCATGTATGGTGGGAAAGAACGTGCAGCACCAGTGGCAGTACACTCAGTGGATGACATCAGTGCTCTTGTCCCAAAGCATTAATGTCTTCCATTGAAAAATCAGCAGCAACAGGGAGTAAAGGCACCCAGCAACCTAATAAATTGAAAGCGTTCCCAGTGCTCAGCCTGGCAAGTCCTATTCACCAAATTTTCAAGAGACAGGGCAAGCAGTGACGAAACACCAAGAGCCCTGAACCTGGAAAGTACTCCACAGCCAACTTTTACCAGAACAAAGTATGGAAAGCATCTTACACAAATTTCAGTGTTCAAAGTCCACTTCCAGGCATCGTCAGTCCAGACGTGGTGGTCCAAAAGCTGAGATCACACTGGAAAGCTGCAATTGAAAAAGACAACGGTCCAGCAGTGATGTAGAGAAGACTCTTGATAAAAAAAATAAAAAAAAATGGGCTAAATTATTTTGTTAGCTTAATACAGCACAACTATAGAAAACAAATCCATTCTCTTCAATCCACAAGCAAAACACTGAAGCATGCCTATAGTGGGAGGGGTTATCCGATGCTGGCCTACAGTTAGTTACTTTGTTTGCCAGTGTCCAATCCTCCTATAAGCAGCAAAATATGCTAAAGATTAAAAGACTTCCTGTGTCCCTTTGCTGGAGGAAAAAAAGGAAAAAAAAAATTTTGGCTTTACATACACTTTAATGAATGTATGAAAATGTAAACAGATTAACATAATTGTATGTTTTAATATTTGCATATACAGTGGGAAAAATAATTTGATCCCCTGCAGACATTGTAAGTTTGCCCACTTGAAGGGTCTATAATTTAAGAAGATTTTAATTTTAAAGATAGAGAGAATATCAACCAAAAATCCAGGAAAAAACACATGTTCAAATGTTAATCAGTTGAGTTGCAGTTTAGTGCGTAAAAAAAGTATTTGATCTCCAAGCAAAACATGATTTAGTACTTGGTGGAGAAACCCTTGTTGGAAAGCACAGAGGTAAGATGCTTCTTGTAGCTCGTGACCAGGGTTGCTCCAAAACACAGTGAGTCGAGTCAATGCCAAAGATCAATTTTCGTCTCATCTGACCACAGCACTTTCTCCCAATCCTTCTATGAATCATTTAGATGTTTGCTGTCAAACTTCAGACAGGTCTGTACATGTGCCTTCTTAAGGATGGTGACTTTGCAGGGCGTGAAGAATTTCAATCTATCCAACAGTTTGTTTGGTGACAGAGGTCCCAACTGCCTTGTTGAGATCATTCACAACCTCATCCTGTGTAGTTATGCGCTGATCCCTCACTTTCCTCATAATCAAGCTTAGCACATAAGGCTAAATCTTGCATGGAGCTCAAGCCTGAGGGCGATTGATGGTTATTTTGTTTTTCTTCTTTTTGCGAATAATCACTCCAACAGCTGTCTCCTCTTTACCAAGCTTCTTGCTGATGGTCTTGTAGCCCAGTCTAGCCTTGTGTAGGTCTACAATCCTGTCCACAACGTCCTTGGACAGCTCTTAAGTCTTGTCCATGATGGTGGGTTTGAATGGAAGAAAAAAAGCATCTGTGGACAGGCATCTTTTATATACACACAACGAGGAGTTGTTAGGAGCATCTTCTTAAATTGACAAGACTAATTCTGTGTACCACATACCATAGTCTGTGGGAGCCAGACCAGCTTTGGTTGGTAGGAGAATCAAATACTTATTTTATTCACTCAACTGCAACTCAATTCATACCATTGTAACATGTTTTTGGTTGAGATTCTGTCTCCGTCATTTTAAATACACCCATGATATAAAAAAAAAAAATATATATATATAGATCCCTAATTTCTATGTAAGTGGGCAAACTTACAAAACCTGCACGGGATCAAATAATTATTTCCCTCGCTGTATCTACAAGGTAAAACTAGATTTGTAAATGGGCATAACTGCCAGTTACTCATACATAAGTATTTATTTCCATTGGATGGTTTATGTGCTACAAGCTGGATTTAAAATTAATTCAAACTGCAATTTTATGCCACGAGATCAAGGATCGTCTGTCTGTCAAAGAGCAAATTCACACCTATGTGTTTTAGTTCTAATGCATAAAAAAAAAAACTGGTTGAATTTTTACAGTGTCAACATGTAAAATACAGTGCCTTGCGAAAGTATTCGGCCCCCTTGAACTTTGCGACCTTTTGCCACATTTCAGGCTTTAAACAGATATAAAACATTTTTTTTATGAAGAAACAACAAGTGGGACACAATCATGAAGTGGAACGAAATTTATTGGATATTTAAAACTTTAACAAATAAAAAACTGAAAAATTCTTCAGCCCCCTTAAGTTAATACTTTGTAGCGCCACCTTTTTCTGCGATTACAGCTGCAAGTCGCTTGGGGTATGTCTATCAGTTTTGCACATGGAGAGACTGAAATTTTTGCCCATACCTCCTTGCAAAACCGCTCGAGCTCAGTGAGGTTTGATGGAGAGCATTTGTGAACAGCAGTTTTCAGTTCTTTCCACAGATTCTCGATTGGATTTAGGTCTGGACTTTGACTTGGCCATTCTAACACCTGGATATGTTTATTTGTGAACCATTTCATTCTAGATTTTGCTTTATGTTTTGGATCATTGTCTTGTTGGAAGACAAATCTCCGTCCCAGTCTCAGGTCTTTTGCAGACTCCATCAGGTTTTCTTCCAGAATGGTCCTGTATTTGGCTCCATCCATCTTCCCATCAATTTTAACCATCTTGCCTGTCCCTGCTGAAGAAAAGCAGGCCCAAACCATGATGCTGTCACCACCATGTTTGACAGTGGGGATGGTGTGTTCAGGGTGATGAGCTGTGTTGCTTTTATGCCAAACATAACGTTTTGCATTGTTGCCAAAAAGTTGGATTTTGGTTTCATCTGACCAGAGCACCTTCTTCCACATGTTTGGTGTGTCTCCCAGGTGGCTTGTGGCAAACTTTAAACGACACTTTTTATGGATATCTAAGAAATGGCTTGCTTCTTGCCACTCTTCCATAAAGGCCAGTTTTGTGCAGTATACGACCGACATGATTTTTGTCCTATGGACAGAGTCTCCCACCTCAGCTGTAGATCTCTGCAGTTCATCCAGAGTGATCATGGGCCTCTTGGCCGCATCTCTGATCAGTCTTGTAGGAGCTGAAAGTTACGGCCAGGTGTTCGTAGATGTGCAGTGGTCTGATTCTCCTTCCTTCAATATTATCGCTTGAATAGTGCTCCTTGGGTTATTTAAAGCTTGGGAAATCTTTTTGTATCCAAATCCGGCTTTAAAACTTCTACACAACAGTATCTCGGACCTGCCTGGTGTGTTCATTGTTCATGATGCTCTCTGCGCTTTAAAACGGACTTCACAGTGCAGGTGTATTTATACGGAGACTTGATTACACACCAGGTGGATTCAATTTATCATTAGTCATTTAGGTCAACATTGGATCATTCAGAGATCCTCACTGAACTTCTGGAGAGAGTTTGCTTCACTGAAAGTAAAAGCTGAATAATTTTGAACGCCCAATTTTTCAGTTTTTTATTTGTTAAAGTTTGAAATATCCAATAAATTTCGTTCCACTTCATGTCCCACTTGTTGATTCTTCACAAAAAAATAGTTTTATATCTTTATGTTTGAAGCCTGAAATGTGGCAAAAGGTTGCAAAGTTCAAGGGGGCCGAACACTTTCGCAAGGCTCTGTAAGTCCGAACAACGCTACACATAAAATGTTGCGAGAACAGGCAAACGTAAATTAAAGTTTTGCATAAACTCATTCAAATGGATCCCATCTGGATTATAAAATGTTTTGCTACTTAATCTAAGGAAGCTACCTGGAAGAGTAGCAAATGCAAAAAAGTCCAGTTCAACGTGAACTACGACTACATTGCATACAGGCATGGGCAAAAATATTAGCACCCCTGCATTTCTGCCAGATAATGCACCACTTAGCCCAGGGAGTTACAATTACAAGTGTTTAGGCAGTCTTGCTTTGACAAAAAAAAAAATATAAACTCCATGCAAAACTTAAATGGACTGCATAGAAAATCAAATTAAAATCTTTTATCAACTTTTCGCTTTAGCCTACATCCAGAAGATAAGCTACAGTGCCATTGGGTGTAAACCTCTTGACAAAGTTGCACGCAGTGCGACACAAGAACATTAAGGTCTCTGGAGATGGACTTGTAACCTTGATTTTTGTCCATAATTTGTTCTCAAATTCTCAGACAATTTTTTGCTAATCTTTCTGTTCTCCATGCTTCATGTGGTACAACAGCAAGGCTGAGTCAATTGTCACAATTTTAACTGGTTGCCAGGGCGATTTGTCAGGACTGGTTAATTGAGACAGGTACGTTTTATTACAAATTACCAGAGCATCCCAAACTTGAAATGTAAAAATTTCTTACAATTTTGAGAAGGTGCCAAGTCCAACCTCCACATACATTTTTGAAGTTTTGCATGGAATTTCAATGTCAGATTTGGCTTTTTGTTTCTCCACTTTGAGTAATACCAATACAAACAAAACACGAATGACTAAACTATTTTCTGGGCGAAGTGGTGCCAATATTTCTGACCATAACCTTATATTTAGGGCTCATTTATAAAATCCACAAAAAGTTGGGACGCTGTGTCAAACCTTCATAAAAACTAAATGCAATGATTTGCAAATCTTTTAAACCGATCTTTTTTTCAAGATAGAAAGTAAAACGCTTATTAGGACAATGTCAAGCCACATACTGCATCTATGACAACAGCATTGCTCTATAGCAGGGATTGTCAACCTTTCTAGTGCCGTGACCCCTTGATAACATGTCCCAAGTTGTGGGGACCCCTAACAGTAGAATTTTTGTAGCGTGGGTTTTCAGCACCTAAGGCCAGACAAGTAATTTTTGCTTTTAGCCCACGGACATTTAGGGATCCCTAAGTCCCTTACACTCGTACAGTATTAAAACCCCTTCTGGTACATTTTAGGATGTACCACTCTCTCTATGTTCTCCTTAGTTTCACTTCTATCTCTTTATCTTATTTATTGTCCCCCCATCCCTCTCTCTAGTCATCTTTAATGTTCTCTTATTCTTTCTCTCCCTTCTCTACTTTTATTCCTTCTCTTACTCCTTGGGGGGGGGGGGGGGGGGGGGGGGGGGGGGAGTTCTGACCAGCCAGCTTAGATGTTCTTGTTCAAGATCATCTGCTGATCTGAGAACTGTAGTGGGGACGTTAAATGGCAACTCTAATCACAGGTGGTGTTACTCAATGTGTCGCCAGCTCTGTGGTGTCTCACAGCTGTGACACCTATGCCAAAAATCAGGAGATTGGGTCTCCTCCAGCCCTTCCCACTTGACATTTCTCACCAGTCAGCTGACTTCTAGTCTCTGCCCCACAGCCATGCTGTGAACTTAATGGGCAGGCAAGGGCTCCAGGAGCAGCCCAGCTGGGCAGCCACAGGCTCCAGGGACAGCCCTGCTGGATGGCTGTGAAAAGGCCGAGTGCTGCAGGCTTCAGGAACAGCCCAGGATTTGGTGACCCCTGGCAAATTGTCATTTGACCCCCAAGGGGGTCCCAACCCCCAGGTTGAGAAGCACTGCTCTATAGCAAGAGTCTGGGTGTTTAACTAGACTGCCTGATTAAACATTTGCTTAGTTTTCTATTGTGAATAAAAGATGGGTTTGCAAATCATTTCATTCTGTTTTGTGTAAAAATGCTACATGTCCAATTGTCCATTGTGGTGCATTGGCTGTCCATTCAAAATACATATGCCTTCATTATTGCAACACACAAACAATGCAACAGAACGGAAACATGTAAATGGGCCATTAAGGTAAACGTATGTATAGTTACACACATTTTAATTCCAAGTTGTAGGATAACTTAGAAGTAGAACATTCTAAAAAGGTGGGAAACACTTAAGCTACATTCACACTGGCATGTATAGCTATAAATGATAGCGGTAGTTCCTTTGTGCATCCAGCAGTGATCACCTCAGGTAATCGCTGGCTGAGCAGAGAGCTGCGAATGGGTGCAGTGACCTGCCATCATAGTGAACAGGCCATTGGCCAGAGCGGAATCTTTGATTTCTGCAGTCGCATCAGTCAGTGTGAATTTAGCCTTAAGGCTACCCATACATCCTCTTCACGCTTAACAACATTATCTGACTGTGCTTTGCTGATCCCCTTTCCTCAAGACTGTGTGAAAACATTACAATCTAGCGGTGGCTTATTCTGTTAAATGGTTGCAACTTGACAGTTGAATCAAAAAATCTGGAACTTACATTCATTATAGTTTGCTTTTGAGGCAGAGCAGCATATTCCAGGGAGCAAACGAAACCAAAAAGCGTTGCTTGTGCCTGTCTAAATCCCATGCTATGGACTGTGGAAACACTCAAAAAAAAGTAGACACTAGTTGTTATCTTTAAAAAAAAAAAAAAAAAAAGAAGGTCACAAACCTGAATAAGTGAAGCATATAAATACCTAAGCAGAGATTACTTTCAGTGGAAGGCATCTGTCAAAACTACCAGCAGATCCAGAGATTTGGCTAGCCAATAGATGATGGGATGGGCAAAGCCTCAGTCACACAAGGGTAAGATACAGTGGATATAAAAGTCTACACACCTCTGTTAAAATGTCAATGATGGGGGGAAAAAAAAAAGAAATACAATTTCAACTTTTTCCACCACTATAAACTGTACAAATCATTTAGGTGGAGGGAAGTAAACTAAAATATGGCTGCACAAGTGTGGACACCCTTAAACTAATACTTTGTTGAAGTACTTTTTGATTTTATTACAGCACTCAGTCTTTTTGGGTACAAGTATCAGCATGGCACAGCTTGACTTAATGTTAACCAGCTCTTTGCAAAAAAAACACTCCAAATCTGTCAGATTGCGAGGACATCTACTGTGCACAGGCCTCACGTCACAGATTTTCAATAGGATTCAGGTCTGGGCTCTGGCTGGGCCATTGCACAAATTTAATCTTCTGGTGAAGCCATTCCTTTGTTGATTTAAATGTATGCTTTGGGTCGTTGTCATGATGAAAGGTGACGTTCCTCTTCATGTTCAGCTTTCTAGCAGAAGCCTGAAGGTTTTGTCCCAATATTGACTGGTATTTGGGACAGTTCATAAATTCCTCTACCTTGACTAAGGCCTCTGTTCCAGCTTAAGAAAAACACCCCCAAAGCATGATGCTTCCACCACCATGCTTCACTGTGGGTATGGTATTCTTTTGGTGATGAGCAGTGTTTGTCCACCAAACATATCTTTTGGAATTAAGGCCAAAAAGTTCAACCTCGGTTTCATCAGACCAGAACACATTTTCCCATTTTGGATGTCTTGCTGTCTCTACCCCATAGCCCAGACGTGAAGAATATGGGAGATTGTTGTCACATGTACCACAAAGCCAGTACTTGCCTTTAATGTTGCTGTAGGCCTCTTGGCAGCCTTCCTGACCAGTTTTCTTCTGGTCTTTACATACATTTTGGAGGGATGTCCAGTTCTCGGTAATGCCACTCTTGTGCCATATTTTCTCACTTTGATGTCTTCACTGTGTTCCATGGTATATCTAATGCCTAAATTCTTTTGTACCCTTAATGTGACAGAACCCACTGTCACTGTGTTTTGGAAGGGACTGTGGGCAGGCCTCTTACCCACAGAATATGGCTTAGAAGAGACTGGAGACCTGGGGGTAAGCTGGCATTGAGATAATGTAATGCTACATCCCTTACCACCCCCCCCCCCCGTTGCTGTGTCCAATTGTGTTGGTAAATGGCACATAGGAAATGGTCTGGACTGGAGACATCTCTCCGTGGGGGATGTGTGTTGAGAGGCTGCCGGCTTACCATAATCCCTTCATGTTTAACTGTTGTGTGCTTCAATGTACAAGTGTTCAGTTGCCGTTGGTTCTTCCTGGTCCCCTACCCCCTCCCGTCTATCACAAGGCTAAGGGGAGTGTCCCTAACTGTGTGTAAAAGTGTATGTTTTGTATTTAATATACAGTTTATGCTCTGCATGTATAACCCTCAACACCTGTGTGGCTTGTCTCGTGATTGAGGGGTTAAGGGCTGGTTATAGCGAATCAGCAGGCGCGTTTGGAGGACAGGAGACACAGGTCTGGCGGATGTGCCCACCTGGGGTATCCGAGATCCATTACAGGTGGTGGCAGCAGTGAGATGTCTCCTGCAGTCCGGGACATCCAAACCACCACCAGGATTCAAGCAGAGGAGTGATACGGGGACCAGCCAGCATGGAGTTCAGAAGGAGGCTGCAAGGCATGCAGAAGCAACATCGGGGACCAGCGACGGAGCACACCATGCTCGGCTGGAGGGATGTGATCCGCCGGCAACTGGCATGAAACGCTAAGCCACGAGCGGCGCCATCAGAAGAATATCCGTCCCTCCTCCACAGAGATGTACTGGACACAGTACCGTGCAAGGGAACGACCGTGAGATGAAAGGAAGATGGAGCTCGGGAGATTAGATGAGGCTGGACGCCCAGCTACAGAGCCCTCCGGTGGTTCGCGGCTCAACTGTGGCCAAGTACAGCAGATGGCAGCCCGACAGAAGGCATTGGCTATGGCGGCGTGGGGCTGCTCCGTCAAAAAAATTATGGAGACCCAGACTTTGGGAGCCATGAGGAGTGGCGGCTGGAAAACATCCTGGACTACCGAGATGAGGTGCTAGACCTCCCCCGAAGAGGCGTGTGACCTGGAGGAATTGGAGTTCCTGGTTGAGCAGAAATGGGTGCTCGAAATTGCCTACAATCGGCTGTTTGACGGTGATCAGCAGCCTGGCATGGCTCCCGTTGTATGGGAAAAATAGCGGTCACGAAGATGCGAAGCAAATGGAGCCAGGGGTGCCCCTACGTTTTCCTGTCCTTAACGCAATGGAAAAAGCGGTGATGATACAGAGGGCACTGCGAGTGCTATAATGCAAGAACGCACCTGAGGTTCCCCAGGCAGCAAGACAAGCTAATAGTATTAATGTCTCAGAAGGGGGAGTTGAGACAGGTGCTGGAAGGCTGGTAAATGGTGATCAGCAGCAAGGCCAGAAGTATTGCATCCGGTGCCCCAGCAGAAGAGCTGGCTACAGGGCAAAGATCCGCTGGCCTCTGCCCAGCATCAGAAAAAGAGTTGGATCCGGAGTGTCAGATGATCTTCGTAAGCCATTTCCCCAACAGCAGATATCCCCACCAGGAGCGGAGGAAGCAATTGGACACAACCCCAGTGTTTATCTCCCCCCCCCCCCCCCCAGCAGAAGCGCTGGCTGCATGGCAGAGTGCCGCTGTCCCCTGCTCTCAGTATGTTTTTGGATGGTTTGGGAGACAGCCCCTGTCAGAAGTCGCCTCAGCAGCTGGTCACAGAACCAGGAGGGGAGAAAGCGGCTGAACTCTACCTTTGTATATGTCCCACTAGCAGAAGCGCTGGCTAAGGGGCAGAGTGCTGTTTGCCTCTGCCGAGCATCAGAAAGAGATGGAGAGTCTGGGAGATGGTCCCTGCAAGATACCTTCTCGAAAGGCTGTTAACTACACCAGGAGAAAAGCAAGTACCCCAAATGCATAGCACTACCAGCCTACATTCCCTACCAGCTGAAGCGCTGGCATCCGGGGAGAGGATTATTCAGCTCCCCCCAATATCTGCAACCCAGCCCCCGATCAGGGGAGTGCGGACAGCTGTTGCCACTCTGCAGCGGCTGTTTTTATTCACGGGAGACCGTATGTGCAGTTTTGCTTCCCAGCGCCAGTCTTAAATTTTATTTTTCCTGTTCGCCTGGGATGGAAGTTTGTGACCAACGCAGGTCCAGACCAGTTAAGGGTCAGGAACCTGGTTAGTCTGTTTTTAAAAAGGGGAGAAATGTGACAGAACCCACTATCACTGTGTGTTTTGGAAGGGACTGTGGGCAGGCCTCTTACCCACAAATTATGGCCCAGAAGAGACTGGAGACCTAGGGATAAGCTGGCATTGAGATAATGTAATGTAATGCTACAACCCTTCTCCCCCACCCCCCCTTGTTGCTGTGTCGAATTGTGTTGGTAAATGGCACATAGACAATGTTCTGGACTGGAGACATCTTTTCCGCAGGGGATGTGTATTGAGAGGCTGCTTGCTTACCATAATCCCTTCAGGTTTAACTGTAGTCCATTTCAATGTACAAGTGTTCAGTCCCCATTGGTTCTTCCTTGTCCCCTACCCCCTTCCCTCTATGACAAGGCTGAAGGGAGTGTCCTTAACTGTGTGTAAAAGTGTATTTTACAGTTTATGCTCTGCATGTATAACCCTCAACACCTGTGTGGCTTGTATCGTGATTGAGGGGTTAAGAGCTGGTTATGGCGAATCCGCAAGCTGCGGGTGCGTTTGGAGGACAGGAGACACAGGTCTGGCGGATGTGCCCACCTGGGGTATCCGAGATCTGTCACACCCTTCTCCTGACTGAAATCCTTTAACAATGAGATCCCTCTGATGCTTTGGAAGCTCTCAGCAGACAATGACTTTTGCTGTAGGTTACGATTAAGACAATGTCAGAAAAGACCTACTAGATAAGCTGAACTATTTGGGGTTAATCAGAGGCACTTTAAAATGATGGCAGGCGTGTACAGACTCCTATTTAACATGAGTCTGAAAGTGATTGCTTAATTCTTAACACAGCTACATCCCCAGTTATAAAAAGAGGGTGTGCACACCTATGCAACCACATTATTTTAGTCTTAAGTTTTACTTCACCCCTTAAAGATTTCATTTGGTTTTTCAATTGAGTTGTACAATTTATAGGTCACATTAAAAAAAAGGTGAAAAAAGTTCAGAAATTATCTTTTGCTCATTTTATCATCACAGAAACCTGACATTTTAACAGGGGTGTGTAGACTTTTTATATCCACTGTATGTACACAATAGTTGTCTATTTTTGGATAGACTAATCACTTTGTTGCCTCTGCTTGTGCATCAGATACTCAGGCTGAGCTGCCCAGGTATGAGGCAGGCTCATTTATTGGCTACTTGGCCCAAAACAAAGATTTTGTGCAGATGGGAAAATGCGTTTGGATTCATGACTTTAAAAACGTAACCATAATAGTTCTAAACCCCAACTCATTATTAAACTGCTAGAGTACTGTATACAGTAATGCACTGCCAGTGTGTAACAGCAGAGCAGTAAGCACTGTTGGCTTTGTAATGAGCAAATCTCAGAAACTATACACTGATGAAAAAAAAAAATGAAAAAGGAAACTAGGAATTGGGAACACACATCATTCCAAGAACTAGTGCAAAACAAACCTTAAAAGGTTATTACACTTTCAGAGCAGACTCTAATTGTAATTTTTCCTACAGGTTGCAAAAACAAAGTAAGGCAGCCTTTAAACAGTACGGACATGGGAAACCCTCCTGTTGAGCAATTGTCTTCTCCCAAAGGGGCAGAGGGGGGTGGAAGACCGATTAACGCTAGTGGTTATAGCCACTACTAGCGATAACCGAAAATCCGGCAAGCTGGTTGTACCCAAGTTAATTGATCGATCAACTTAGTACACTTAGCCTGCCCATTAATGGTTTGAATTTCGGCCGATTCCTGCTGAACTGGCCGAGATTCAAACAGTGTATGGTCGGCCTAAGTATCCCAATTAAAGGGAGAACTATTTTCCTTCACATAGCCTGCAGTCTCCAGATTTTTAGTTGATTGTGTTGCTGCAAAAGCAACAACAACAAACTCACAGGAGACAGCTTAATAGATCAGCCCAATGCACAGACCCTTTTCCGTCTCCAAAAACTCCTTTTCGTTGGCAGCCAGTGTTAGTATCTTCAATGGTACAAGCAAAAGCCAGGAGGCTGCAGCTCCAGTTGGGTGGAAACAGCGATCTCTTCAAGTAAAGAAACATTCATTATTTTCCGCAAAGAACAGAGACAATAGCTGACATTTGTGTACTGAAAGGGCGGTTAACCAGTGACATTAAATCAGACCTAATCTAGGGTCCAACTTTTTTCTAACTTATGACGTGTCATGTTCCATAACAGTCAAGATATCATATGTTGGCAACAAGAACATAATCTGAAATGGTCATATACAAAAATGTGACCCCCTCACCCCAATTGTGTTCTCTGGTAAAGAAGGAGTCTGGTAAATACAAAAAGTTAAATACTTGGACTATTTCTTTATTCATATTGAAAATTACATTTCCAAGAAAGAAAAAAAAAAAAAAATCAACATTTACAAGTAGGTGTTCTTTGCTGTGTGACAATGTTTACCCTACTATTATCAACATCATACTATTACTGAATATACCGATGTTGGCTTAGGTTGACTTTTTGTTGGATATAAACAATCTAGAAGTTGCAAGTTTAGTCACGTCATCAAAATCAAAAAAAGGTGGCTTTCTTTTGAAGTATACAATTCTACATAAACCAAACCAGTTACCCCAACAAAATAACCATGAACAACAAATCAGGAGGCCCAAACCCAATGAGTATGTGATCAATTCTTGTCCTTTCAAAAAGCTGTTCGCTAGGAAAACAACTAAAATTACAAAAATAACGTCAGACAACCAGAGTCAACATGAGTATCAAAAAACGTTTTTTTTTTTTTTTTTGAGAGAAATAACTCTCCAAAACATGGACAAAACTAGATGGAAAACGCTGAGAAAAAAAAAAAAAACACGAAAACTTGCAGTTGCAGCTGTTAAAGGTTGTATATAGACAAAGGGAAAAATAAAATATAGGGCAAAATTAGTTTACTCAATACAGGACTTCACAAAAGAAAGATCACATCCAAGTAAAAATAGGACAATATTCTTGCGGAATTTGAAAAGCACACTCAGAATCAGCCAATTAATCAATTTTTTTTTTTTTTTTTTACATTATTACATAACAACAACATTTATGTACAGCTGTGTCAGACTTTAAACTGCATCAATTTACAATAGAAACATATTTACAGGCAGCTGGAACTGCAACGCTACCAGAAGTTTCCATAGTGCAAGGCACTGCAAATCTCTGGCAGTGGAGGGATTACACAAAAACAATATCATCTAAAATGCCTTAAAAACAGCTTTTGCGGTTTTTTTTTTTTTTGTTTTTTTTTACGTTGGTTGTAAAGATGTTACCTGTATGTCAGAAACTGTACAGAAAGCATATACTTTTGATTCTTGAAGAGAATCCTTACTTAAGCAAAGGCCATCTCAATCCTAACAATGCAGGACTATCTTCACACAGGACAAAGCAGAGGGTTAATAACTTTATACATTTGTGCAGTGCTAAGTCAAAGCAATTGTACAATTTGCTGGAGACCTCTACAGTGGATGGCAGCCTTTCTCAACCAGGGTTCTGTGGTACCCTAGGGGGTCCTCCAGAGGTTGCTAGTGGTCCCAAGAACACTAGCCACTAGAAGGTTGAAAGAACTAAATGCTTACGCTCAGGTATGCAACCAGCAACACAAATGACCTTTTTACCCATTTGTAAGGTGAGCATTATTTTCACCTTTCATCATTTGAAGAGTATCCTCCCACCGACCACAAATTTAAGGAGCATTCATACTACTGGCCAATGTAATTTGGCCCTTCTCCAAATGACCACCATGGCAAAGTGGTCCTTCCTCCACTGACCACAAATCTAAGCAGCACCTTTGCTACTGACCACCATATAGTTTTGCTGACCAACAATGTAAGGAGGCACTTCTCCATGGACCATCAATCTAAGGGGGAAGACCAGGTTTAACTCCATTATTTTTACTGAAATTTTTTTTTCTCTACAGATGAGCCAATACACCTTTAAATTTGAAAATTTCCTCCATGTCAAAACAGTTGAGAAAGGCTGGTTCAAGGAATAAGGGGACTGTATTTGTTGGCAGTATAATATCTTATAGCTTGATTTTAATACACAATCGGAAAGTTGATTCTGCATGCTCCTTGCATTGAAATGGCTTAATCATTTTGAGTGTCATAATTTGACTGCCGTTAAATAAAAAGGTAATGTGGATGTGTGAAAACTACAACAAAATTAGATTTCAGCATTTAAACAGGCCATGGAACCCTTCACTATGTATTACAGCATTCTGAAATAGCTTTACCCTCTAGAGTTGGACAGTTTCCTTCAGAAAACCGAAGATGTTAAATTAGGCGGAAGCTGACTTGATTCTAACAAGCTGTCTATTTTCCCTATTTTTCATGGCAATTAGGTTAACTAGTCCCTTACTTTGAAAGACTTCTTCAGGATTCTTCAGGATTCTTCAGGTGAACATTAGAAATATTCTGTAGATCTTCAATTTAAAACAAGAAACGAGAACTTGTGGTGTCCTCCACCTTGAAGGTATTCTGCAGTTCTGAATAACATCTTTTATCATGCAATTCAAATGGGGGGGGGGGGGGGGGTATTAGAACATTAAAGTTTTTTTCCCCAGAAAGAGGCAAAACATTGTTTAAGCTGACCTAGTAGCACGCTGGGACATTTTTTTTCTCAAATTATAACCTTAAAGGTCTTCCAATAACAAATTTAGATTGTTTTTTCCACTCAACTTTAAACTGTGCAACTATCAGCAATATTTTTTGAAAAGCAATATTTTGTGAAAATCAATATTGCTACAAAGTTTGACATTTGAGAAAGGTGGCAAGACACTGCTGTCTGACATCAAAGCATTATATAAAGCAGGACTTGCAAAACAAAGTTTAGCGGACAACATGCACAGTAAAAAAAAAAAAAAAGTCTTTCAAAAATCACATTACTTTAAGCTAGAGAACTGGCGACCATTGGGGCATCTTAAAACATCTTTGTTTTAAAAAGGTTTTAATTGATAATGCATATTAACACACAGCATGATTTAACCATAGGGCCTGAAGAAAGAATTACAAAAGACCCTTCAAAGGGTCCCAGACACTATGGAATTTAATGGCGCTGCGTACACTGGAGGCATGGACACCAATTTTATTCAAATTTCAAATGGTGTCCATAAAGCATGTTTGAAAACTGAAGTCAACTAGAAACAGAAAATTTATTTTTAAAAATGCAGACATGGCTATATACATATAAAGCAAAATAGCTGTCTTTTTCATTAACGCAAAATATAAAATGACAGCACTTTCTAAATTTTAGAGCAAAAAACTATACACTATTAGGAGGAACTCATTTGTTGATCCATGCAAAGCATGAACCTGAACTTTTCCATGTACAGGATTATATTCACTCTGGGCGTAGGCACACAAGCATCTGGTGATATAGCAGGTGCCAAAAAAGGTCAAACTCCATTTATTCTGATTAAAACGGCAGTTGTTAGATTTCGCTTCTATTTAAAGTATTAAAGTCATTATGCCTTTGTTATGCCTTTTTGGGTATTCAGGGCCACAACAGGTTTACTTGAAGAGCTGTGAAACAAACTTAAAACTTTGCACAGAAAAGAGAAAAAAAATGTATATATATTTATATGTCCATTGTTTGTAGAACCATACAGTTTCTGCACATCTGGGGCCTGGTTTTCTCTGCTTTTGATGTAGCCGTTAGGAATCAGTCCTTAGTATTCTTTAATGACCAGTTTGCAACCAATCACAACTCACGATCTGGAAGCATTATGTCCATGTGAGGCCATTAAAGAAGGGAGGGTCTCAGCCCATCAGTACGTTGGTTTGGCAACAGGTATATAAGTGTGGTTAATCCACCTTCCTCAAACAATTCTAGAACTGTAAAACAAGAAAACGCCATATAGCAAAACTGGATTTATAAACGTATGAATGACAAATAAATGAAGAAAAATAAAACACTAGGGAGGCATTTCATTTAAGTGCACCTTAGGCTCAGAGATTGTAGAATTTGCCAATATTCAAGAAAAGCTGGATGCTTACTCTGCATTAGCATCACAGGCTGTTCCATTAGATTATATACATCACAAAGTCCAATTTCTTTGCACTGCTCTATCAAACTTAGTCACTCATTCAGCTGCTCTTACATTCCTATGTATGGAGATCAACGTTGTATGTGAAAAACTGGTTTATTTGTCAGAAGTGAATAAAACTCATACAGCTCTCAGAACTAAAAAGCCATGTATACAACAAGGTTTATTTTAAATGCAAATAATATAAATATGCATGTTACATACTGTTTTATATGGCAAGTTGCATCACTAAAATTCACACAGCTCTGCATTTTAGATTTAATTCTGCCAATTCCTCAGAAAAAAATTAACAGGCAACTTTTACAATTTATTCACAAGTTTATTTATTTTTTTATCAGTGTGACAAATGCAGCCTACAGGCTCTTATACCAGCAAGGAGATCCAGCACACCAGTAACCTCCAAATACCTAGAATGATAGTTTGTATACCTCACTGGGAAAACTGCTGCACATATACTACATTTCCATCAAAGACAAAACTCCCCAGTGTACTCAGGAATTGGGTTATGAGAAACTGGAAGTGGTTTGTCTCCATGTGGAGATTTCCAATCAACACATTTACCATACTATGTCCAATGTGGTCTCCATTGCTGCTATTTGGAAAAAGGCAAAATATGCAGGAGATGAGAGTGATGGGATGGCCAGACAGGGTCTTAAGGTGGGCCACATTTAAAAGCTTCAATTATACTCTATTTTCAAAAGTTTTGGAACTCCTGTCCTTACACGCAAATGAACTTTAATGACATCCCAGTCTTAGTTCGTAGGGTTCAATATTGAGTTGGCCCATCTTTTGGAGCTACAACAGCTTCAACTCTTCTGGGAAGGCTGTCCAAAAGGTGAAGGAATGTGTCTATGGGAATGCTTGACCATTCTTCCAGAAGCCCAGTTGTGAGGTCAGGCACTGATGTGGACGAGAAGGCCTGGCTCGCAGTCTTCACTCCAATTCATCCCAAATGTGTCAGGATTCTGTGTGGCCCAGTCAAGTTCCCCCCTCCAATCTCGCTCAACCACACTAAATTGCAAAAATAATTTGGTGGAGGGATGATTATGGTGTGGGGTTCTTTTTTTAGGGATTGGGCTTGGCCCCTTAGTTCCAGAACTCTTAAGGCATCAGCACACCAAGACATTTTGGACAATTTCATGCTCCCAACTTTGTAAGAACAGTTTGGGGACAGCTCCTTCCTGTTCCAACATGACTGCTCGCCAGTGCACAAAGCAAGGTCCATAAAGACATGGATGAGCGAGTTTGGGGTGAGGGAACTTGACTGGCCTGCACAGAGTCCTGACCTCAAGTAACAGAAAACCTTAGGGATGAATTCAAGCAGAGAATGCAAGCCAGGCCTTCTCATCCAACATTAGTGCCCGACTTCACAAATGGAAGAATGGTCAAATATTCCCATAGACGCTGGAGACACCCTTAGTTTTAACCCTCCCATTGACGCTCTCCTATGTTGTGGAGACCTCATCCCTCGCTCTCCAATGGCTCGATGCGACTGTCTCCTGGGGACTGTTACCTTTTAATCTCGCGCCCAATGGAATCCTTGTTATTATTTCAGGAGTCCCGATACACATCTCCCCCTCACCGTCCACAGAATGTTCCCGTCAGGGGTGGACGGGTAGTAGGGGGGTCCTTAATGTTCCGATGTTACTTAACTCAGGCGCTTACCTTGTTATAGATGTATTCACTGTTCTCAATAGCCTCTTACCGGGAAAGGTCTCACGTGTTTGCCATTATAGACGAATATGTATACTGTTATATTTACTACTGTAATACCCAATGTGATTTGAAGCTTATCCTGGACATTGTATCGCTTTGTATACAACTGTAATGTTGAAATGCTCAATAAAAAAAAAATATATATATTCCCATAGACACGCACCTAAACCTTGTGGACAGCTTTCCCAGAAGAGTAGAAGCCGTTATAGCAGCAAAGAGTGGGTCGACTCAATATTGAACCCTACTGACTAAGACTGGGATGTAATTAAAGTTCATGTGCGTGTAAAGGCCAGTGCCCCAATACTTTTGGCAATATAGTGTAGGTTAGCAGTTTTACTGGGGTGGGAATACAAACAGTAGCTATGGAGCTAAAATTTACCTTTCCTGAGAAAACACTGCTTAAAGAGGCTGTAAACCCTCACATATGCCCAGTGAAGTGACTGGCCTCAAGTGATACAAGGAGATGAATCAAATCCTCCTACATAAGTTGTACCGTTTTTTTTTCTCTACTGCCATTCAAAGTCAAGAATGTACACAGCTTGTCTAGCTGTGAGAAAAATGGGGGCAGAGAGCTGAAGTTAGACTTTGCAGGGCTCAGTGAGGAGAGCTCTGAAAGCTGATTGTTAAGAAAAGTTCACACCCCCTTCACACAGGAACCCGAGCCGAGGCTGTCAACCTGCTAGATGATCTCTCCCATCAACATTTTTCTCTTGGCATTAGGAAAATTTATCAGAATTAATTAATGTTGATAGCAGGAGAAGCAAAAGCAGCAGACAGAAACTACATTTAGTGCTCTTAATTGAGACAAGTAAACACAATAGGGGATATGCTTTGTTCATATTTCATGTCTGAGGTTTACAACCACTTTAAAGCTGTCGCCAGTGTTTGCCAAATTTTGAAAAGCCTAAAGCCTTTAGTTACATGATTGCTTACTGATAGGGAGGAACAGTGAATCCAAATGCTAATCCTCCCTTTTAATCTCACCTAAGCACAAGAGGGTAACTGAACAGCATTTTCTGCAGGGAAAAACATTTTCAGCCCCATTGTGGCTCTTCATTTATCTATCTCAGTCTGTCAGCATTTAAGTATTACACGCCAAAAAACACTTGATTAGGTTATGCCAAAACATCCCTAGGCATAAAGCAGACTTTCAGACACTGTAAATGGGCTATTCATACAACCAATACTGATTTTGTGCTCTGAGATGACTTGTTCTATAAAGACAAACTGCAATCTTGCCCACTGAAGATAAAGTGAAAGCATAATCCTGTGCATTAATGGGGGCAGGGACTACTTGATCCAAGAGAGGAGACCCCTTCCATAACATTTTAAGCTCTGTAGGTTTTGCTATTGCTGGGTGTTTCAGAAAGGCCGCCCATGCCCTTCATGCTAATTATAACTGATGTATTTCTGGTTAACTCAGGACCACTCTGGAGTCACTTCATGCATATATCTGTTGAATGTTATTTACTGCTCTGTGTATCCTGGATAGTTTAAAGAATAAAAAAAAAAAAAAAAGTGAAAGCATAAATCCCAATCTTGACCACTTTATTTTGACCTCTCCAGTGCTCTATTCGCTGCCCCTTTCCGCTGGTACAGCCAAATAGAAATGAATGTCAGCTGGTGTGAGAAATTTGAGGCAATGCTGTTGTAGCCACACTCTTTGTTAGTTCTAGGGCAGAGAAGCTTGGCCAGAGGCGAGATCAAAATTTCCTCCATACCCAGAAACAATTTGTATTCTTAATGTAGCAAACCAGAAGGAGCCATGAGGGAGCACTGGAGCAGTAAATATAAGGTGATAGGGAGGCTTTATACAGACACCGTCTTTTTGCTCAAAACACACAATGTAACAGGTTCTTTTTAAGAAAGTATGAAAACTGGATTTAGGCAACTTAATAAAAAATTGTTACTAAAACAATTATAGCTGTATCAAAAAAAGAAAGAAAAGAAAATCATGTATCTCTTACCTGTGAGGGACCTGTATTGGTGAAAACATCATCCTTGATCTCCTCGCTCTTTTTATCCACAGGAACCCATTCACCGTACACTTTGTCTTCCTTTTTCCTGTGCTGAGATCCTGAAGATACTGGAAACTCCTTGGTCAAAGTTACCTGAGTTTTCGGAGCTGGCTTCAAGCTGGGATTCTAATAAAAAACAAAAGAAAACGAATCTTAGTTTTGCAACAAAGTTACCATCAGGAATGAAGCCACAAAACAAATCTGTGTATCGCCAAAACCCTGGGATCAACTTTCACACACATTAGAACAGAGGATAAACATAGGAGTATGAATACAGTTGCTCAACTAATATTCTTTAGATGCTTAACAACTTTACCACCGGGCCTATTTTGGCACTTAATGTAAAAATCACAATTTTTTTGCTAGAAAATTCATCAGAACCGCTAAACATACACACACACATAAATTATATATTATATATATATATTATATATATATATATATATATAAAATTTATTTTAAGAAGACATCCTAGGGAATAAAATGGCGGTCATTGCAACTTTTTTTCTCGCAGGGTATTTGCGCAATAATTTTTCAAACATTTTTTGGGGGGAAAATGAATTAAAAAACAAAACAGTAAAGTTAGCCCAATTTTTTTGTATAATGTGAAAGATGTTACGCTGAGTAAATAGATACCCAACTTGTCACGCTTTAAAATTGAGCACACTCATGGAATGGTGACAAACTTCGGTACTTAAAAATCTCCATAGGCGATGCTTTAATTTTTTTTTACAGGTTACTATTCGAGTTACAGAGGTCTAGTGCTAGAATTGTTGCACGCGCTCTAACACACGTGACGATACCTCACATGTGAAGTTTGAACGACGTTTACATATGTGGGCGGGACTTGCATGCGTGTTCGCTTCTGCGCGCAAATTTTTATATTTTTACACTTTTTTTTATCACTTTATACAAGGAATGTAAACATCCCTTTTAATCAGTGTGACAGGTCCTCTTTATGGAGAGATGTGGGGTCAATAAGACCCCACATCTCTCCTCCAGGCTTACAAGCATGAAATCGGTGAAAAAACATTCACCGATCTCAGACTGACAGCCGCTTGCGGCTTTGTTTACTTCCGGGTACCGGGCGTGACGTCATAACGTCGCGCCCGGGCCTCCGACGGTCATAGAGAGCCCGGAGAAGCACTGCATGGCGGCGGGGGGGGGGGGGGGGGGGGGGGGGGGTTGGGGGGACGTCCCCTGCCGCTGCCTATAAGAACGATCAAGCTGTGGAACTGCTGCTTTGATCATTCTTATTGTGCACAGAATCGCCGGCTGAAGACAGTGATATCTGAATGATGCCTGTAGCTGCAGGCATCATTTAAATATCACCGCACAAAGTCGAGGACATATTTTGTCGTACTGCGGTGGGCAAGTGGTTAAAGTGGCATTAAACTGAAAAGAAAACATTTTATTACAGCTTACCAATTGTTAAATGTAATGGCTGCATTTGTTTTCTTTTTTAGGCACCATTATTACCTGGTGATCCTACCAGTAAGCAAAACAATTTGCTGTAACTGCTTAAAATGTGTTAGCTGGAGCTTGGCGTACATTTTTTAGGGTATCTGCTAGTCCAGGGGTCTCCAAACTAGCTTGTCTGGTCCCTTTAGACATTAAGGGGCCAGATAAGCTAGTTCATGCAGAGCGCAGGCACCACCTACTGTTCCCTTTCTGGTATAGCTTTAGCGGTTTGCATTAATTTTAGCTAAGTGTTTACTGGTTTTGTTTCCCCACTGATATCGGTCTTTAGCTATTTTATTCAGTGTCTTTTTAGTCTCTTGTTCCATTAAGTCCTTTAGTTCATCCCTTTTAATTACTAACTTTTGATACAGCACTTGATGTTGAATGAATGAAAACTTATATAGCGCGGCACATGCAAACTAAATCGCCTCTGGGCGCTTGTTGTTCCTGTCTGATATCAAAAGAGAGGAGTCTTGATCTTTCTCCTGAATGCCAAGTGATCCTCCTCCAACCGAATGCTGGTTGGTAAAGCATTCCATAGTCTGGGACCTTGGATCGCGAATCTTCTTTCTCCTTTGGACTTGTAGTTGGCTTTCGGAATCTGGAGCAGGTTTTGATTGGTGGATCGCAAAACGCGATTGGGATTGTGGGCTTTTATTTTTTCGCATAAATAATGGGGGGAGTTCCTATGGACACATCTATGCGTAAGACAGAGAGCTTTAAAAGTAATTCTGTCTTTAACTGGCAGCCAATGAAGGGCTCTCAGTGAAGGTGAGATGGATTCCCACGTTTTTTTCCCAGTCACAAGTCTGGTGGCCGTATTCTGAACGACTTGCAGACGAGTGATTTGGTACTTGGGGAGTCCGAGGTAGAGGGCATTTGCATAGTCCAGTCTGGAGTTAACAATTGCTCCCACCACGACCGCTAATTCTTCTTTGGGGATGAAAGGAGTAAGTCTTCGTAGTAGGCGCAGCAGATGGTGGGATCCGCTGACTACTGCCCCTATTTGTGCGTCCATTGTCATATAGGAGTCAAAAATTACCCCTAGACTTTTGACTTTGGCGCTAGGGGGAGATGATTTTGCCCAGAATGGGCAGAGGTGTCCATGCTGTTGCGGGTTGATTCCTATGCTTGGCGTGAAACAGGAGAAGATCTGTTTTCGCTCCGTTGAGTTTAAGATAACTTTTTGTAATCCAGTCCTCTATCAAAGAGAGGCATGTCTCTAGATTGAGGTGGTGATCCTTTTTGTTGCCAATGCGGAAATACAGTTGCGCGTCATCTGCATACGAGTGGTAAAGCAGTTTTTGGCTGCTAATAATCTCAAAAAGAGGGCGAAGATAGATGTTAAACAGCACCGGTGACAGAGGCGATTCTTGAGGGACTCCGCATGATACTGTGCGTTTCTCAGATGTGAAAGGTCCTAACTTCACTGTTTGCGATCGGTTTTCCAGAAAAGAGAACCAAGATAAAATCGCCTTCTGCGACTCTGGCTACTTCAGCTAGCCGTGTCAATAAAAGTTTGTGGTCTACAGTGTCGAAAGCTGCACTTAGGTCCAACAGAACTAGAAGACAAGATTCTCCTTCGTCTGCGGCCTCGAGAGCATCGTCTAATATTTTGAGCAGTGCGGTTTCAGTCCTGTGCCCAGGACGGAAACCCGATTGAAATGGGTCAAGTAGCTTGTGGGTATCCAGATGCTGTTGCAGCTGTTCTACTACTTTTTCCATTACCTTTGAGAGGACATTGAGGCCTGTTATGGGACAGCGGTGGAGTGGGTCCTTGGGGTCAAGGGAGGGCATCTTCAGGATGGGTTGAATTATACCTTCTTTCAACTGTGAGGGCACTATGCCCTCATTGAATGACTGGTTGATAAGCTGCGTGATGGGAGGAGCCAGGATGTCGGCGCATTCCTTCAGCAGTTTTGTGGGGATAATATCATTTGGCACTGTGCCATTACGCAAAGTACCAATGATATTTTTAGTGGCATCGATGGAAATGGGTTCCAGGGTGAACTTACCTGATAGAGGTGAATTACTATGGGTGTTGTGTGAGAAACTGCGGGGGGGGGGCTGAGGGGGGGATTGTTTTGCTGAATGCTTTCACGGATTGCCTCGATTTTATTAATGAAGTAATCCAATAATTCATTGCAAAATTTGTGTCTGAATTGGGGGCTTCAAGACATCCTGGTTGCATGGTCTGAGTGACCATCTTGAAGAGTTCGCGTGGTCGGTTTAGGGCACTATTGACAGACTCAGAAAAAAAAAATTCTTGGCTTGGAAAATTTCTTTATGGTATTTTCTTGTTGTTGCCTTGTAGATGGAGAGGTTTACCTCTGAAGAACTTCTTTTCCAGGCGCCCTTCTGTGTTCTTGCTTCAGTAACGACAGCTGGTTGTTAAACCAGCTGCGGTTGTTTTTCCGGATGCGGGTTTTACGTTTCGGCGCTACTAAGTCGGCTGACTGTAGTAGGGCTGTATTTATGGCATCCAGTGTTTCTACAGCCGTTTGATGAGGCTGAGTTGTTTCTATTTTTTCCTTAATGTGGTTTTGAAGAGTTCCGAGTGGAGCTTCTTCTGACATCTAGTCCAGTGTGTTGTCACTGGTATAGATGTTTTTGTTGCGGGGGGGAGTTTGGAAATAATGAATTTAATTGCACGGTGGTCTGTCCATGGCAACGGTTCATTTTCCAGAATTTTTATTTCCAGCTCTTGTCTGAAAATAAGATCAAGTGTGTGACCTGAAGCATGTGTGGGCCCACATACTAGTTGCTGTAACCCTAAACCTTCCAGGTGGTAAATCCAGGCATCGGCAACGGGGTCTTGTGAGGAGTTGGCCCAGAAGTTGAAATCCCCGAGCAGCAAAAGATGTTTGCTGTTGAGGGTGTAAGTGGAGAAGAAGTCCGTCGATGGTAGCAGCTGCGATTTTGGGCCAGGAGGCCTATAGCAGAGCAGAATGTGGACGGTCTCGTTTGACTTTGTTTGCAGTTGCAGAGTAAGGGTTTCCATAAATGGAAGAGGGTTTTGAAGGACTGGTTTTGTGATCGCAGGGTGCGTCTTGTGGTCTTTGCCCTATTCTGTTTTCCGTTATAATACGATAGTTTTCTGGCACCAATTCTCCTAGAATGGTGTTACAGTCGGCTGTAAGCCAGCTCTCTGTAATAAAGAGGCAGTCTAGATTGCTTTGTAGAATGAAGTCACGGATTTCCAGTCGGTGTTTTACTGCCGATCTTGTGTTGATCAAAGCACATGATATGTGCTTTGGCTGGGGTAAATGTTCTGAAATATCTGACAGACGATCGGTGATCAATTCTCAAAAGTCGCTCAATTCTTAAGGCTTTTTTGGTGATGGCTGGCAGTATTGCGGCGAATTGCCTCAAACTCTAAATGGTTTCGGCAGAATATTGCCGGTATGCCATAATCGGCAATCACCGGGGGGGGGGTCGGAGTTTTCAGGGGCGATGGGTAGAGGAATTGGCCAATTCCTCTCTCCTGGCTTGGTCCAGAGGAAGGCAAAAAAAAAACCTGGCCGTGCTGGGCCAATATGCTCCGGTAGGGGCAAAAAACTCCTTCCTGACCCCGTGAAAGGAGATCGGGTGACCCCTGGATCAAGCTTCTGTTTGTTGTTGAGACGAGGGGGGGGCTTGGGGGGAGAGGCGAGTGGGTTGCTGGTGTAGCAGGATGGCTGCCTGATCAGGCAGTGGGATGTAGCCTAGGGCTGACAGATAAGGTGGATCAGGTATGGCCGGGGGGGGCTAAGCAGGTGAAACTACTAAAGAGTGGCTGTCCTTCTGGGGTAAGGGGGGGGTTCCCTGGATGACTTGGTGGGGGTTCTATGGTGTGAGGAGCGGCGTTAGTTCGCAAGTGAAGCCGCGGTCTTTCCTAGATCACGGCCCCGCGTTTCAGAGAGGTCTGGCGCGGGTGTCCAAAAAAGCCCTAGGATGGCGGAATTGCCGCGGGGAGGTGGCAGGAGGGTGCCTCTGATGGTGATGGAAGTGTGGGAGCGCAGGGGACAGAGGAAAGGAGCAGAGAAGGCCTCAAATTCTGGCTGGTAGTTGGGGGGCACGGAGATGGAGGATGAGGAACGAGGGGGGGCCGTTTCGCCGATGGAAGAGATTAGGCCGCCGCGGCTTGCCCTAAAAAGGACGGCCGTCTACGGGTCCTGGGGAGGTGTAGATCGCCCTGAGTAGCAGGGGCTTACCTGGTGAGATCTGCGGCGGGTGAGAGGCGGCGTGGGGAAGCTGATGGATGAGCCTGCTGCTGCGAGGAGGTGGAAACCCTGGCTGTCTGGAGCACAGGAGCCACAACGTCCTACTGGTAGGTACGTGCGCCGATTACTACTGGGACAGTTCTCGCCCTGGGGAGGGTCACTCTTTCAGACCCAACAGTAAGAACTCCTAGAACGTTAGCAGCAATGTGTGTAGAGGAGGAGCCAAGAGCACTGTTGACCCTGGTGTTTATGTTCATGTTCGGCTTCAAATATTTTTTCAATATTTTAATTCTCCTTTTAAATTCTCCTTGTTCTAGCTTTCTTCTTCCTTGCCCCCAGAGATATCAAAATCCACCCAATATAGACTTTATGGGCCTCCCATAGGGTTGCCCCGGATATCTCTTCTGTATCACTTAATAAAAAAATTATATTAGTATTCAGGCTACTTTCAATTACATTTTTACTGCGGCATGATCCGTTAAAAAGGTAGATCTATCTATACTTGTTTCTATTACCTTCGCCAATACTCTATGGTTTACCAAAATGTAGTCTATCCTGGAGTACTCCATTATAGTTAGGCATAGCACACTGTAGAAGTCTTATTTAAAAACAATTTAGAGCAATATTAAGGCCGGTCACATGACTCGCGGCCAATGTACAGCTCCAATACATGGCTAATACAAGAGGGGCTGAGATCTCCCTCTGACGTCAGCAGGGGAAGTCACATAGAAGCTCAGCCCCTCCTGCAGTAGCCCTGAAAATCGGCCAAGTCACATGACCGGCCTGAAGATTGTGTAAAATCTGTATTTCCAAGCCTCATTTTTATAAAAGACTTGTGCTATGACTTACTATAAAAAAAAAAAAAGACGGGCTGGCAGTGACCATATATAACATTTTATTTCTACTAATAGCGGCAGGGATGGACGGAGACAGACACAGAACAGACAGGCAAGGAGGAGGGGGGGGGAGAGCTGAGAGCAGGGCTGTGGATGAAGGGAGGTACACTGATGACGGTGGTCAAGACAGAGGGGGATACAGGAAGTGGCAGGAATAACAGGATTTTTATAACAGCTTACCTGTAAAATAATTTTCTTTGAGTACACCACGGGACACAGAGCCATTCATTACATAAAGGGTTAAGGGTCTCCAGCAGTGATTGGACACTGGCACAACCAATTGAAGACAGTTTACCTCCATATAACCCCTCCCATCAGGGAAATACCTCAGTTTTGTAGCAAGCAATAAGGTTTCCATAAGAAGGGGGGGCCTCTGTGTCCCGTGGTGTACTCCAAGATAAGGATTTTACAGGTAAGCCTTTATAAAAAAATCCTGTTTTCTTTATCGTACGTCACGGGACACAGCCATTCATTACATAATGGGACGTCCCAGAGAAATGCTCAAATGAATGGTGGGAGACACAGATAAAGCAGGCCGCTACATACAAGAAGCCCTATACTCCTGCCTGCAGCACACTTTGCCCCAAAAGCGGCATCCTCATGTCCTTTCACAGCTGATTAGGTTGCAGCTTTACAGATCTGAGCCAACGAAACCTGGTGATGCACTGCGCATGAAGCACTTATCGCCCCGAGTGTGCCTTAACAGAAAAAGGAGAGTCCTGTTCTTTAAACCATAGACTTGAATTATTGTTTGTCGAATCCACCTGGAGATGGTGGAATTTGATGCCACTTGTCCCTTCTTGGGACCATCTGGCAAAATAAACAAAACATCTGTTTTGCGTATCTGAGCGGTTGCCTGCAGATGCACCTATACTGCTCACACTAGATCTAGGGAATGCAATAATTTTTCCTCCGCTGTCCACGGATCCGGAAAAAAAGGCAGAACGTCGTCCCGATTTAAATGAAAAGCCGACACCACCTTAGGTAAAAAGCCAGGATGGGGTCGTAATACAATTTTGTCTTTGACACATATTAAACAAGGCTCTTTACAAGAAAGAGCTGCTAATTCAGATACTCTTCTAGCAGAAGAGATGGCAATCAAAAAGGTCAATTTCCTACATAAAAGGATCAGAGGAATCTGGCGAATAGGTTCAAAAGGTTGCTTTTGCAACACTGATGATACCAAATTAAAATCCCATGGGCACAAGAAAGACTTGACTGGCAGATTGATCCTCAGTACCCCTTGAATGAACGCCCAAACTAGGGAATGAGATGCCAGTGGTCTTTGAAAAAAGACTGATAGAGCCGATATTTGACCCTTAAAATGGTACCAAGGGCCAATTTCATATCCACTCCTAACTGGAAAATGGCGAAAATCCTACTTATGGCATATGTCTGGGGATTCCATTTCTTGGTTTCACAGCAGGAAACATATGCCTTCCAGACTCTATAGTAGATAAGCCTGGAGGCTGGCTTTCTAGAATTAAGGAGTGTAGAAAGAACTGGACCCGAGATCCCTCACCTCTTCAAAATGTGGGTCTTAGCAGCCAGACCATCATATTTAGCATTTATAAGGAAGGGTGGAACATTGGACCCTGCGACAGCAGGTCGTAACGAAAGGGAAGCTTCCAAGGTCTTCCTACCGCCATCTTTACGATTTCAGCGAACCAGGGCCTTCTGGGCCAATTTGGGGCCACTAGAATTACAGGTATTCTTTCCTTCTTGATCCTACAGGCTACCTCTAAGAGAGCGAACGGAGAAAATGCATAGATCAGTGAGAACTTATTCCAAGGAGTTATTGGAGCATCCGATCCGCAGGCTAAGGATCTCTCGTCCTGGCGACAAAAAGTTGTCGAACTTCCTGTTGAACCTGAAAGCTAGCCGGTCTACATTCGGGGTCTCCCAGCTCTGGCATACTGCCTGAAAGACATCGGGATGGAGAGACCACTCTCCTGGTGATAGCTGCTGGCAACTCAGGTAGTCCGCTTGCCAGTTTTCTACTTCCGGAATGAAGACTGCAGAGAGACAAGGAACATGCTCTTCTGCCCATGCAAAAATCGGATTCACCTCCTGAGCACCCCGACTACAGGTGCCTCCTTGGTGATTGATGTAAGCTACTGCAGCATTGTCGGATTAAATCAGAACCGGGTGGCACTGTAACCTATGTGTCCAGGTTCTGAGGGCCAAGTAAACTGCCTGCATCTATAGTATGTTGATGAACAGGCTCTTTTCGGTCTTTGCCCAGGTTCCCTGGGCTAAAGCTTCTTCTAATACTGATCCCAGCCCATTAGGCTGGCATCCGTAGACAAGACCTAGGTGACTGGGAGAAAGTATTTTCCTTCCCGCAAGTTCTTGGTTTTTAACCACCAACCGAAGCTTTGGCACATTTGGAGACAGGCACATGGGTAAACGAAACCTTGGATCTTTCTGTTCCAGGCAGCTAAAATACTGCCTTGAAGTAGTCTCGAGTGAAACTGGGCATAAGCACCAGCCTCGAAGGAGGCTACCATGTTCTTTAATAGACTCATGCAAAGGCAGATGGACGGTCTTTTCTTTGACCTTGTGGATCAGGTCCTTTATGATTATACAGGATTTATATAGCGCCAACAGTTTAGCGACTTGACCTTTGGTTCTGGCAGGAATACCCTGCTTTGGGCTGTATCGATGATCATGCCCAGATACTCTACCCTTCTTTGGGCTTGTAGAGAGGATTTTTGTAGGTTTACAATCCATCCTAAATGCTACAGGAATTTTACTGTGGTGAGCACAGCATGATCTAATCCTGCCTCTGACTGATCGATCTATCACAAGTAGATCGTCTAGATAGACTGTTGTCGCTATGCCTTGTGCCCTCAGATTTGCCAACAGAGGGGCTAGTACCTTTGTAAATACCCGGGGTGTGGTAGCCACACCAAGAGCCACAAACTGCAAGTGGCGATGTTCTACCGCAGACCTTAAGAACTTTTGGTCAGAGGGATGGATAGGCACATGTAAGTGTCCTTTATGTCAATCGACGACATGAATTTTCCGCCTTGTAGGGTGGCAACCACTGATCGAACAGTTTCCATTTGGAAATGGCGAATGTACAGAGAACGATTTAGAGATTTTGAATAAAAACCTGAACCTTGCTCCTTTAGGGATACTTCTGTGATCACCCCTTGAGACAGCAAGTGATACAATCACTTGAAGGACGCTCTTTTTAGTGGATCTTTGGAGAGCCTTGAGCTTCAGAACCGAGAAGATGGGATCTCTTGAAATTCCAGCTGGCACCCTGTGGATACTATGGATACCCATACCCATTTGTCCTGGATTTCTGTCTGCCATGCCGCTAAAACCTGCCAGAGCCATCCCCACACTTGGCCGAGCGGGAGCGCCTCTTCATAAAGAGGCTTTGGGGTTTTGCCTGTTAGCTTTAGAACCCCACGGCTTCTTGTTCTTCTGGGCCTGGTCTTTAGCCTTTGTGGCTGGCTGAAAATGTCATTGCCACTGGCTGGAGGTAGATTTGCCAGGAGCTGGCAAGAGAGAACGTTTAAAACAAGGCCACTTGTTTTTCTTCTTCTCTGGTAATAGAGTGGTCTTCCCACTCGATATCTTTTGAATACATTTTTCCCAAATATTCCCCAAAGAGGCATTCGCCATGGAAGGGGAAACTGGCCAAAAGCTTTTTCCATGGTGCTTCTGCTGACCAATGCTTTAGCCAAAGAATTCTGTGCATATGCACTAGCTGGAGTGTGCTGAGAGATGCTTGTTGAACCGAATCTCTCATAGCATCTATTGTAAAACATAAGTCTTTAGGCAAATTCTCCCGCAATTTCATTTTTCCAGAGGCGGCTCCTTCAGCCCCTGTTTTACTTGATCCTTGAGGACCTGACACATACCTACTGCTGCTTCAGCAAGTTGGGCAACTGAACCAGCCAAAAGGAATGAAGATTTTAGCAAAGATTCCAATTTATTTTCCGAGGGATCTTTAAACACCTGTACATTATCCACCGGAAAAGTCAGGTTTTTATTTATACAAGAAATGGCTGCATCTACAGAGGGCAGACTCAATTTTTTGGAAAACTCTTCCTCCATAGGATAAAGAATGTCAAACTACTTAGGAAGGTAAGAAACGCTTATCTGGATGTAGCCAGTCTGCGTAAATTAGCTTTTTTAATAACGGATGAACCGGAAAAGAGAATGCACCCTGCAGGGATCTTAATGAACCCAGGGATGAGACAGGCGATTCAGTGAACTCCGAAGAGGGTAACCTGAATGGTTATACCTGTACCCTAGCATCTGGAAAGCAGAGAAGGGTTTTCTCTGATATCCCTGATCCATCAGACTCCTCATCCCTGTCCTCTGCAGGTGTTACCTCATCCTTTTCAGATTTTTCTGAAAAAGGGGATATAGAACCACCGAAGGATATCTGCTTCGCTTCTTGTCCTTTTGCGAGGACTTTGCGATCAGCATAGCAATTCTACCTTTCAAGTTTTCAAGGGCTGCGGTCAAAGTGTCCTCAGTGACATATGCAGGCCCAGCTGCCACCAGAGACGTTGTTACTCCTGATAGTGGCAATGGCTCATCCCGTTTAGGTACATCAAAATTTACAGGAGAGGAAGGTATCGAGCAGGCATGGCTAGAGCCCCCTGTCTCAGGTGGCGGTGCCTTCTTGTCTTTCTTCGTCCCTGAATTCCTTCTAAGGTTAGACATATTACCAAACAAGCCGAGGTACCACAACGCATATACTACTGTGCTCAGTTTAGCAATCTACATATATAGAATACAAGTTAAACACACAGTTTCATGCAAGGAGTAGGTGTCTCTCTTGGGAGTGTCCCACCAACCACATAGAGCTTACGTGACCACGAAATGCTGCCGTGTCACAAGGAAGCATCTGCTGGCTCTGGGTCCCTTAATGGGTTCTGCAATGAGCGCCATGTTTTCGTATTAGCATGCCTGTGCACGCTTGCGACCCCGCTCCTCCACCCCCACCGCAGATGTCGGGACGAGGGGGAGCCTCCTCCTGTACTGTATGTACTGTAGTCTTACCCAGCATCTGGAAGGGAGAAGCGGTTGTCGTCTATAGCAGAGCTCTGCAGTGGAGGAAGTGTGCTTGTCTGTAGGATCTGACACTGCTTAGAGCATGGCGAGTAAAAAACCTCAGCTCTTTACTCCATCTAGTGGCAAAAAAAGAAGACACCTTACTCCAAAAAAATAGGAAAAAGGTCCTT
This sequence comes from Rana kukunoris, assembly GCA_029574335.1. NCBI lineage: Eukaryota > Metazoa > Chordata > Amphibia > Anura > Ranidae > Rana > Rana kukunoris. The sequence goes on along the minus strand of CM056050.1, from coordinate 581,583,356 downwards.
AAGATTGTTCTTCAGAATCCTTTTCCTCTTTTATTTTTTTAAGTGTATTTTGTGCGTGTACGAACTGCAGGAGTTGCGAGTAGGCAGGCCTCCCCCAGAGGCAATCTGCCATCTTTCTCCATGCCCCGGGTGGCAATGGCTGGTGTGAGGGGGTCCTCCCACACAGCCCGCCCTATCTGCTCAGCTTTGAAGCCCAACGGGGCAGAGGGACTCCCCTATGAGGGAGTGAGAGGACCTAGCCCGCTCAGCCAGCCCCGTTAGTCCTTCGCCTTTTTTTTTTAGAGACCGCGTGGCCAAAGTGCATGCGTGTTAAACCAATTTCGAGTGCGTGTAAGTGTGGTGGTTTTGTGGGAGGGGGGTGGGCGTACTAAGTGCAGGCTTACCTCGCATAGCACACCCACCGGGAGCCGGACAGACCACCAAACTCAATTCACATGCAGCCGAGACCGGGATTCGAACCCTTAGCTGATCCTTTTCCTCTTACCTTTATCCCCGCAGCAGGTTTTTCAGCTGAAATTCAGACAGTACCAATCTTCACCTATCACGGCGGGTTTTGTGTGCCAACCTTCAGGGATATGGGTTTCTATTTAAAGACCTCTCCCTGGGCCTTTTAAAGGACTCTTTTAAAAGAACGTTTAGCGTTATAGATCGAAAGTGCTGGACCCTAGAGCCCAGTTCTCCTGGAAAGAGACATTACAGGCGACGCCTCCTGCATGAGGCCTGGATCCCATCCAGTTTCAGCACAATTTGGCGTCTTGGATGGATCCGAAGGCATAGCTCTTTTTACCCCCAGAGGGCCTGCTTGGTAGAACTTTCTTTAGCACATCCAACACCTTAGATACTGTCTTCAATTGGTTGTGCCAGCACAAGCACTGTGTTGTTTAAACTGCTTTAAGGTACCGGGATCGCAATATATTTTTTTGGGTTAACACTTTAATTTGAAAAATTTTCATTAAGAGACCTTGCATTTCAAAATCACAGTTAAAGCTCAATGCTAGGACAGATATAGGACACAAATCATGTCGACAGGAAGGAAAGGCATAGTGAGAGAAGAGCTTATTACATCACTGTGCTGCTTCTTGTTCTCCACTATCCAGGACACAGACTAAAGCGGGGGACAGGGGGACCTGGGCTCAGAGAAGTGGGTTTAAATTATGTTGCCCATCAGACTGGGGCCACCTAGTGAGAGAAAAAAAAAAAAAGTACTGGAGAAGGAATAGGGATATCAGTATTAATAGGTGAATACTGCAGCAAAAGCCGTTATTAAATTATCTTTTAGTGAGCTATTCATTGTTATTTTGGGCTATAGCTCTGCTCTGAAGTAGACAATGTTTATTATAAGCAAAGTTGCTAGTGATACTAAAATTAACTATATATCCGAGTATCCTTGGCATTTATGTCCTCTGGTGTTATTGCAGAGATCACACATCATATGCGCAGCATACAGAAAAAACTGGTCTTTCATAAATTTTATTACTATATAAAATACTAGTTGCAGTCGACAACATACAATGGAAGGAGGAAGGCTATAAGCACCAAAGCACAAAATGGTGATCATATTTTTGCAAATTTGACCAACTATGCAAAGCTGATGAACAAAGAGGACTGTAATATCAAAAATATTATAATTATTCTACACAATTTTTCTAGTCTCATTGCAAACCTAAAATGCGACTAATACCCGTACACACACGATCTGAAAATCGTACAAAAAATACCGCTTTCGAAGCAATCGTATGATAATTGGATCGTTGGTACAGAGCTTTTGAGAGCCGATCCGGACAGTTCATCCAATATTATGCTATCGGACATGCACTTCCGAATTTTTATTCTGTCCTACGAAAAATTTCGTAACTTTAGTAAACTCATCAGATTTGACGTGCGATTAGCATGCACAAAAAAAAACCGCACGATCATTCGTCAGATAATCTCATTGTGTGTACGGGGCATTACTCTAAAAACCTAATAAAAAAACATTGAACAGTGGAAAATGTATTTCATGGAGGGCTGGTTCACACCAGAACACAATGCAGGAAAGTGTTCCATACGCGTTTCTGCACTGTGCAAAAAACACACTGCTTTGTGACCTGCTGCAGGCCTCAATACATTAAAGGCAAACCAAAACACAGATCGCAAACGTGGTGCATGCCCAACTTTTCATTTGATCGGATGTGATGTCATCTAATTAAAATTAAACTGAAAAAAAAAAAAAACACACTGCGGGGGAACGCACAGGCAACGCACCAGAACGTACATCGTAATCCTGTGCAATTCTGGTTTAGACCCAGCCCTTACATGTTTGCTTTAGTATGTTTAACTTTAAGTCTTCAGGAAAATGTGCCAGTAAATAGGTCAGACTTACCAGTAAGCTAAAGGAAATCGGTTTATGTTCACTGACTTTAAAAGGATGATTGTAAAAAGGTTGGTCACCTTCCTCTTCATCAGAATCATGGGGCCTATTCACAACCTCATCATCTTCTTTGCTTTGAGCAATTTGCTTACATTTCTGAAATAAAAAGAAAAAAACATTGCCAAAAGGGTAGTCATTTTACACACAAAAAAACAAACTCATCTTTATTTATATTTGCAGAGAATCAGGTCCACACAGTCTCCAAATAAACGTGGGCAGCGGTTCTAACGGTCCCTGCGCAACTAGTTGAAATTTGGCCAATTTAGCATGAACCAGCTAAAATTTAAATCTGTGTATAGCCCTCCCTGTTTGCGGCAGATACAGGAATCCGTTTTTTTTTTTCGTTCAGCCAAAAAACAAATCAGCCATATGTACCCAGTTTTAGGCTTACTTGGTGATCCCCTGGACTGCTTCACCAGGAGCACCCCCTTCCAAACCAGACCAATTTTCAGCTTTGGGTGCCCTCACTGTACAAATATGACATTTTACATTTTTTTTTCACACAAATGGAGCTTTCTTTTGGTGGTATTTAATCACCACCGGGCTTTTTTTTTTTGCTCTCTAAAAAAAAGGGGGGGGGGCAAACATTTCGGGGGGGGGAATTTCTTTGTTATAAAATTTTGCAAATCAGTAGTTTCTCTTAACATTTTGGCCAAAAGTTACACTGCTACATATCTTGGGTGAAATCACATGGCATGTCTGTGAGATGTCTGTAGTATGGCTGAATTTGCATCACATTTGGCCCAAACTTGCACCTGAACCTTTATTGATCCGCAGCAGAATCGCATCACATGGGTGTTCACACCCATACAATCCGATTTAGGTTGGAATTTGCAGTTCGCTCTGCGATTTGCAAACTGATTTGGGGTGTCATTAGCTTTCTACTGACGCTGCTAGCAGTTCGCATATGACAGTAATTACTACTGCGAGTTGTAAGCGATGCGGGAATCCGCACTGGATTAGCAGGGTTCCAGCATTGCTACAGTTTGAACAAGCCCTTAGAATCTACACGCTATGGTGGAAATCATTAAAATCTCACACCTGATGTACTTAGGGCCCATCTCATAAAAAAAACTAAAACACAAATGACTTTTTTGTGCAAAGTAGACATTCCAAATTTTTTGACTACCTCTTACAACTTTGAAGTTCCTGGAGCACCAGGACAAGAGAAACGCCCAAAAAATTACCCCATTTTGAAAAGTAAACACCCCCATGTATATGAAATGTATATAGTCTATGAGGCATAACAAGTATTTTTAAAAACGGGATATATATATATATATATATATATATATATATATATATATATATATATATATATATATATATATATATATATATATATATATTAATTACACACACACACACATACACACACACATTTTAGTACAGGACGCCAGGGTTGGGTCCTGGATGGACGCTATGTTCCGCCAATATTTGGAGTGTGGTCCCTTTAAGACAGTGGTGTAGGGTTCAGGAGGTCACCCAGAGGGGGTGAAAAATTCCAGGAAATAAAAGTTGATCCAGAGAGGACGGGCTTACAGTCCTCTGTCCTTGTTAGTGTCATTTGGGGCCCGGAATTTCGGAGGCTCTAAAGTGACGTTCAGAAGAGGAGGCTCTTTCCCTCCCGACCTCTGGCAGTCAAGCATACAGGGGGTTAAGAACTAGATAGAGGGTGTGGAGGAGTATAGGAGTGCACCTGTCTGCAGAAGCTGTGTACCGCTGAAGAGCTGATAAGGATCAGCAAGAACTGGAAGTTCTGCCTTAAACCGAATGTGCGTTTGTTTTTGATGTATTGCTGTGCTGAAGAAAAACAGACTTTGTTTTGTTTATGCCGGAGACAAGCGGACTTTTGCTTTAATGTTCCTGGAATCCATCTGCCCTTGGCTCAGGCACGCAGGCAGAAAGGTAGCAGAAAAAATAAAACCTCCGCTTCTGAAGACTTTAGGGATGTATGACATCAAAGCCAGAGACGGTAAAAGCAGGGTGGAATATCGTTCCCTGGGACAGGAGGTCCTCCTGCACCAGCAGTTGCCAGGGGGGGGGGGGGGGGGGGGGGGGGGGGGGGGGGGGGGGGGGTGTCCACCATCCGTACCACATTGGCATATCATGGACGCCGAGGGAAATCTGTGGAGATTAGAATAACCGGTATCCCCTCGGCCTCTGCCCTGCGCAGCAGATGAGGGAGGATTTTGAGAGGGAAGACATAAATGAGACGATAATGGCGCCACCAGCGCATCCGGCAAGGGATTACTTGTCCTGGCCACGAGTCTCTGCACCTTTCAAAGAGACGGGAGGCCAGATGAGCCACGTCCAGCATGCCCTACCACAGGCAAACAAGACAAAACACCTAATGTAGCAACCTCTCCCCCTGATCCAGCAACTGTCGGCTGAGGTAGTCAACTTGACAATTTTCTGCGGAGAAAGCTGGCACGTGAAGTTCTGCCCACCGCAGAATGTGAGAGATCTCCAGCGCCGCTGCTGAGCTCCTCATCCCTCCGGTGGTTGACGTAAGCCACAGCTGTGGCATTATCTAACTGGATCCTGAACGGACAGCTTTGTTCAAATTGAGAGGCATAACTTGATCACATGCAACTCCAAAACGTTGATTGATAGACTAGACTCTTCCAACATCCAGCGGTCATGGGCCGATCGAAGGCCGAGAAACCCCCCCCCCTCCCCCCAGCCGGTCAGGCTGGCATCCGTCGTTATCACCGTCAAATAGAGAGGGAGAAATGACTTCCCGGTCCATAAGGCAGGAGACCGTAGCCACCAAATGAAACAAGGTCCTGGTCAGACGGCCCACATCGATCTGACAATCCAGAGATGCCAGGGATTTGTCCCATTTAAATAAGATCTCCCTCTGCAAGACCCAAGCGTGAAACTGGGCATACGGGACCGCCTCTAAGGTGATACCATGAGGCCCAGAACCCGCATGCAAAAACGTAGACAACCACTTTTGGGACAGCAGCGAAGAGTCTGAAGTTTGATCGGTGGATAAAAAACCTCACCCATCCAGAATTAAAACCTTAAGTATTTTAGTCGTTGGGTCGGGAGCAACACCGACTTCTGGAGGTTCAACACCCAGCCAAACTCTTGAAAGGCTTGCATGGCAATCGCCATATTGTTACTCAGTTCTGAAGCAGACGCAGCTTGCAGGAGGAGATCATCCAGGTAGCCCACGACCCCAATCCCCCGCTGTCTCAGCAACGCCAGAACCACTGCCAGCACCTTGGTGAAGACCCGAGGAAGCCTAGGCCAGGCCAAAGGGAAGTGCCACAAACAGATAGTGTGCGTGCCACAAACAGATAGTGTGCGTCCCCAACCGCAAAGCACAGGAAACGCTGGTGCCCGACACAGATGGGGACATGCAAGTACACGTCCTTTATGTCCAGGGAGGCCAGGAAATCACCCTGATGCAGCGCAGCTACCACAGAACGAACAAACTTCATCGTGAACCCCCATACCTTCACAAAACCATTGAGGGCCTTGAGATCCAGGATCACACGAACCCCTTGCTTCTTTGGAACTATAAACAGATAGTAGAAACCCCAAAAACTTTCCAAAGCTGGTACAGGAACCATCACCCCCTGAAGAAGCAAGTCCTGCACTGCCGCAAACAAAGCCGAGACGGGGGAATATGAAGATTGGTGGGAAAAAATAACTAGTCTAGTGGACAGGAAAGAAATTGTGTAGATGGACAAAATTTGATTGTGGACCCACTGGTCAGAAAGAAGGGAAGTCCACTGGTCCGCAAACCACCGAAGGCAACGCTCCCACCCACAAGTCAGGCAGGGGTAAACCTTCATGCGCAAGAGTGCTTGCAATACCATGGACGCTTTAGTCCACCCACAGTAGCCTTGGTGGGCTGGGAACCCTTGCCCGCAGAACCGGGAGGACAAAAAAAAAAAACAAGCCCTACCTGCAATGGGGGCTCCTTGCCCTTTTTAGACTGCGGGTGTAAGGTACTATCCCCCCCCCCCCCCCCCCCCCCCCCCCAGTAATAACCTAATGTTGTCCAAAGTTGTTACAAATAGCCACCCACCCTGGAAAGGCAAATCCACCAGAGCCTTCTTCCAAACGTTTGGTCCGCCAAACAGCACTTAAGCAAAAACAACCGGCAAAAAAAAATCACAGCTGACACGAAGATTTTTAGAAAGTAACGGGGCCATGTCCAAGGCCGCATAACAAACATACTTGAGCCCTTGCACTAACTGGTCTACCAGTTCCACACAGACCGGAGAAACTTGCGGTGTAATAGCTTAGAACACTCAGTAAGGGTCAGCCATGACAATGGGCCGAACCTACCATCGTAAACAGACCGAGCAACTGCCTCTGCCTTTGTCGGCAGGGTCCTTGAAAGAAGGGGACCCCTCCACGGAATCATGGTCACCTTGTTCAACCTAGATACTGGAGGATTAACGACAGGAGGAGAAGACCATTTCTAAGGCCCCATGTACACTGAACTCATTCAATGTTATCTTATGTGTACATGTACACAGGTTTGTTTATGGACGTTGGCATGTAAACACAGAAAAAAAAATGACATTTTAAATGTGGGTTACTATCCGTCAAGTTAAATTGTTCAGGAGAGGTTGTAAAAACGTCCCGTGTACATGAAGCTTTAAGCAGAATCTCCTCAAAAGGGGCAACGCACCAAAAAACGCTTGGGGACTGAAAAGGATCGCTGCGGGCATTTCCAATCCTTGTAAATAAACCGATAAAAATGAGACAGGTAAGGTAACAGGTTAGCAGTGGACCGGCCTACATGACCTGAAGGGGACCGACAACTCTTCAGACGCCCCCGCCGGATCCTCAATTTCAAGATATAGCGCACTGCTGTAACAAGTGTGGAGGATTCCTCCTCGCTGTCCGAAGGATCAGGGGCCTCCGGGCAGGGGCCACACGTCACGGCGGAGCCCAACTCTGGAACAAAGTGCTCAGATGAGCGCCTGGCCCCAAACAAAAGGCAGCTGCTACACGCGGAGGATGACGCCAGCCACACCCCCCGCACATGGAGAGCGCAGCAGCGCCCGGAGGAGACCCCACGAAAAGGGGTGCGAGGAGGAAATTCCCCAGAACCGACCATCCCAGAGAGTACCCAGCTGCTCCAAAGCCTGCCCGGACCGGGCCGGTGTAGCATGTACTTACTCATCCAGCAGGGATTGCAGGTCACACTGCCCAGACAGATTCACCTCCTGCCTAAACAGAGTGACTGTCAGCCACAGCGACACTGAACCAGACACCCCGGTCCAGGATGGGGATCATCGTGGCCGACCCAGCACGGAGCTCAGGTCTGCACGTCCAGGATCTAGAATATCCAGCCTGTCACCCAGCCTAGCAGTTGATTGCAGATGCAGATCAAAACTAATAACAAAATGAATAAAACAAAAAAACAAAAAAGGAACCTCAGGTCCCAGCAGGAAACCAGTCACCAAACAAACCATTGGTAACAATACGCCGTCGTGGATTAAAATCTTGCAGTACATGCAAGGTCCATGTACAGGCCCGTGTAAAGTTTACCAATGAAGATCTAAATGTTTCCGAGAAGGATTATGAGAAAGTGCTGTGGTCAGATGAGACCAAAATTAAGCTCTTTGGCATCAAATCAACTCGTAGTGTTTGGAGGAAGAAAAATGCTCACTATGACCCCAAGAACTCCGTTCCTACAGTCAAGCACAGAAGTGTAAAAATTATGCTTTGGGGCCGTTTCTTTGCTAAAAGTACAGGCCGATTTTGTCACATTGAGAGGCCAATGGACAGGGCCATGTATTGTAAAATCTTGGGTGAGAATCTTTTTCCCTCAGCCAGAACACTGAAGATGGGTAATGGATGGGTCTTCCAACATGACAATGACCCAAAACATACCGCCAGGGCAACAAAGAAGTGGCTCAAGAAGAAGCACATTAAAAGGTCATGGACTGGCCTAGACAGTGTCCAGACCTTAATCCTATAGAACATTTATAGAGGGAGCCTAAACTTCAAGTTGCCAAGCAACTGCCAAGAAAACTTAAGGATTTTAGAGAAGATCTGTAAAGAGTGATGTGTGTAAACCTGGTAACCAACTACAAGAAACGTCTTACCTCTGCTATGCAACAAGGGTTTCTCTACTAAGTACTAAATCATGTTTTGCTTGGGTATCAAATACTTTTTTTGCTCACTGAATTGCAGCTCAATTTATTAAATTTTTATCATGTTTGTTTTTCTGGATTTTTGGTTGATATTTTGTCTCCATCATTTAAAATACACCTATGATAGGCAAACTTACAAAATCTGCAGGGGATCAAAGTATCAAAAATCATTTTTCCCCACTGTATACACACACACAGAGAAAATGCATTAAATATCTACACAAATTTCTTAAAACTAAAATTTCCATACCTCTGTAAGTTCTTGAATTGTAACGCCATATGTCCTGTGGGTACTCTTCTCATCAACAGGTGCAGAGGGTGCCAATACTGGCTTCAAACTTGCTGGCAAGGGCATACCAGCCTTAACACACATGGCAGCTGCATTAGCTTTGGCGATTTCCAGAAGCTGAGCTTTGTCTAAAGAAAAAAAAAATATATTTTTTATAGCATATAGAGCAGTGTCAGTACCTGGATTTTTTTCAATGCAGTAAAAGCAATGTTGCACCAATTTTTTTGTGTGGAAAAAAGCAGTATTTTAGCAGCCTGATACACAACTGATAGAAACGACACCTAAAGTTTACCATGGCCAGCAATAGGGCTTTTGAAATGTCTGCTGTAGTGCGATCGCATTAAAGTGGTTCTAAAGTCAGAACTCAGAAGGTTTATTTTATTGCATTCTATGCATTAAGATAAAAACCGTTTGTGTGTAGCAACACCCTCAGACCCATCTCTGTCCATCGATATGCATGAATGCCTCACCCGTCCGGCACTCTTCCTGTTGATTGGCCGAGACAGCAGTGGCGCCATTGGCTCCCGCTGCTATCAAAGTCTATCAAGAGAGAGGGCAGGGCCAAACCGTGGCTCTGTGTCTGAACGGACACAGAGCTGTGGCTTAGCTGCAGTGCCCCCATAGCAAGCTGCTTGCTTTGGGGGCAGTCCACAGGAGGGAGGGGCCAGGATCACCAAAAAGACCCGAGAAGAAGAGGATCTCGGCTGCTCTGTGCCAATCCACTGCAGAGAACAGGCAAGTATAACATGTTGTCCTTTTTAAGGGGAAAAAATAGCATTGCTAGAAAAATCTTCAAGTGTTATTCCTCCTACTAGCCCTTACGCCACCACAGTATAAATTCTGCAGATTTTTCAGGCATTGATATATCTTCAACAGAATAAATATTGGCAGAGGGAGAGGTAATTATTTTTGGTAGTTCATGTTCATCCCATGTACGTAGCTTGCCTATAAATTATAAAGTAAATATTGCTTCCTCATTCTGCTAAATGCTCTATTCCAGGATGTGCAAGCCTCGCACAGCAACTTCCTGCAAGAGCCGTGTCATTTAGACTATTTCCAGGTGCCCTGGACCTGCAAGCAGTGCTGAAGAGAACGACGTTACAGACATTGTAAGCATTTGACATCCATAGGCTGTTTATGAATGTCCTGGAACCACTTAAAGTGGAGGTCCGCCAAAAAATAAAAAAAATAGTATTAAAAGCCAGCAGCTACAAATACTGCAGCTGCTGACATTTAAGAAATGGACACTTACCTGTCCAGGGTGCCCATGATGTCGGCAGCCGAAGCCGATCAATCGCTCGGCTCTCGGCTGCCCCCGCCGCCATCCTCGGTGAGGGAATCAGAAAGTGAAGTGTTGCAGCTTCACTTCCTGGTTCCCTACTGCGCATGCATCAGTCTCGCTGCGCATCCTCACTGGTCCCCGCTGTCCTCTGGACCTGCGAGTTTCCCAGAAGACAGCGGGAAAAGTGGAACTTCCACTTTAAGCACTCCTCGCAGCCTTACATGCCACATTCGGCAAGTATTTTTTTTTTGGGAGGGGGAGTGGGTACCTAGTTTTGACAGGTACTTTACAGGCAGCGGGAGTGGACTCCCTCCGTGCAATTGGGGAGCCTGATATCTGATCCGGTGGTACCAACAGTTTATAATAGAGCTGGCCGGGGACTAGTCTATGGTCTAGAAGGCATCACTAGGTGCCACTGATGGGCACAGATTGGCAGCACAGGTGGGCACTGAAGATAATCAGGATACTGATATCAGTACACATGTCCCTTTAACAAAAAAACAGGTTATCGGCTTTCTCCTCACTCTGTCAGGATAAGTGCCGATAACAGGCTTTTGTTAAAATCCATGATCAGCGGTGATTGCACCGCTGATTGGCTCTTTCGCCCAATCTGTGATTAGCAGTGTCCAGACAACTTCATTGAGGCCAAAGAGTACAGTTGATATACTTTGGACCGCTTCAGGGATGGACCAATACTTTATACAGTTCGCATTTGAAGCTTATGCCTGCCACCCTGGTGGCATATTGAGTTAAAGCGGATCTCCACCCTAAAGTGAAGATCCGCTGATCGGAACCCTCCCCCCCTCCGGCGTCACATTTGACACCTTTCGGGGGGAGGGGGGTGCAGATACCTGTCTAAAGACAGGTATCTGCACCCACTTCCGGCCCGCAGTCTCGGGCAAAAGACGGGCTTTTCCCGTTGTGTGCTGGGAACTCTCGGCTCCCAGCACACAGCGGGAGCCAATCGCCGGGCGCAGCGCGACTCGCGCATGCGCCGTAGGGAACCGGGCAGTGAAGCCGGAGCGCTTCACTTCCTGGTTCCCTCACCGTGGATGGAGGGGGGAGCAGCAGGGAGACGAGCAACCTTCATAGGACACAAAAAAATTCTCTCCCAATTTGACACAATGTTTATTGGGCAGAAACCACGTCTGCACCCGAGCTCTCCAGGTCATTGCATTATGTATCATAACTAGTCAAAAATATCAAAATAACAGAAAAAGAATAAGGCAGCCATAAATGAATCAATAAATCCTCTGGTTCATTCTGAATTACAATCCATCAATGGGCAGGCTGGTTGTGCTGAAGTCGACCAGCTTGTTGGGATTCTTTCATGCGACTACTGCCAGCGGCTAAAGTCACCAGCAGTAATCGTATTCTGATAGCGAGGAAACCTCCCATTGTCGGAAAACAATAGCGCCGCGAGAGGGATTCCCCCAACACGGTCAATGGTGAAGGGGGAAAAAAAAAAAAAAAAAAAAATCAAGCAAGTTTCTTTCCTTCAACCTGTTGAAGGAAAGAAAAATTGTATAATCTATGGATTGCTTAACTTTACAATTCACTTTTCTATAGATAGCTAAAGTCTACCAAAATGTAAAAAAAAAGGTTCTTACCAAGATCTGTGAGACGTTTTGGTGATCTGACACAGTCCATTGATTGGTCTCTAGATCTTGATTGTTTTCTACGAACAGGAGACCTGCTAAAGCTTTTTCTCCTTACTGGTGATCTTGAACGTCGCCTTCTAACAGGAGATCTGCATGGACTTATTCTCCTTGCAGGAGATCTTGATTTTTTCCTTCTTGGAGGGGTTCGACTTTTCCTTCTCTGTTTGATGCTATAATGTTCTTTAGAGCTAGACCTTTTCCGTCTCTTTTCATTTGATTTACTTATGTCTCTTGAGGAAGATCGCGAGCGAGTTTTCCTTTTACGGATTACGTTACTTTGAGAACGACTCCGAGATCGATCAGACTTTGATTGAGCTTGCTGTTTGATTTTTGGTGATTTTGGGGTTGGCGATTTAGACTCTGACCTCCTTTTGCAGGCAATAGATGGCGTTTGAGAATGCCTTTTGTGAGAAGAGGATCTGGATCTCCTCTTTCTGGAAGCAGATAATGATCGAGAATGTCTTTTGCGTGTTACTGAGGTAGAGTGGGAGCGTCTTTTGCGAGCAGCAGAGGAAGAACGCTTTCTCCTAGGGGGAGATGGGGAGCGGGAGCGCTTCCTACGGGGTGCAGATGGAGAGTGTCTCCTGCGAGAAGCAGAGGGTGAGCGAGAACGCCTTCTGTGAGAAGCAGAGCGGGAACGTCTTCTGTGTGCCAATGAAGGTGAGCGGGAACGTCTCCGTCGACCCAAGGAAGGAGATCTCCTTCGGCGCGCTACAGGTTGCGAGGGTGAAGGCCTTCGCCGAGATACAGATGATGATCGAGAACGTCTCCTGCGAGTGATGGATGAAGAACGGGAGCGTCTCCTGCGAGCCACTGAAGTTGATCGTGAGCGTTTTCTGCGGTGAACAGATGAAGAGCGAGACCTTCTCCTAACTGGAGTGCGGGAACGAGAGTATCTCCTACGGGCTAAAGAAAGTGAGCGAGAGCGCCTCCTACGAGCTACGGAATGCGAGTGTGACCTTTTAGGGTCTACAGATGTAGAGTGGGATCGCTTTCTACGAGACGATCGAGACCTCCTCCTATGAGCTACAGATGGAGAGCGAGATCTTTTGTTGGCTACAGATGTTGATCGAGAACGTCTCTTCCTAGATTTAGACCTGGAACGAGATTTCCTAACTCTTGTATCAGAAACTGAACTTGATTTTTTTCTTCGAGTAGCAGATTTTGACCTTGATTTTCTAGTTTTTACAAGAGACTTAGAACGAGATTTCTTGACACGTGTCATCGACTTTGAGCGTGATCGTTTTTTTCTTGTGGTAGACTTGGATCTCGATTTCCTTCGGTCCTTTGATCGAGAATGTGAGCGTGCAGACCTGCTTGTATGTTTTGAAGGCGAATCACGTTTTGTGAATGTGGACAAAGAATTAGAAAGTTCTGTTTTTAACAAAGATTTGGAATGGGAACGCTTGTTAGAGACCTCTATAACAATAGGGGATTGTGTCACTGATAATTGTTCTTGTTCACAGAAGTTCACCATATCACTGTTATCAGAACAGGACTGCACCACTAGTGTGTCACATGTATTTAAAATTAAAGATACCTGCTCCGTCTCTGCTTTCGCAACAGGAGGTGATGATTTAATAGAATCCTCTGTTAAAAGATTTTGACCATTCGCTGTTATCAACTGTGAATGCTCAACAGAATGTTCTCCTTGGCTTAAAGCATGTGGGGTAGTTATTTCATGCAAAACTGGCTGTTCAGGCATACATTTTGTTTCATCACATGAAGATAGGGAGGATGGTAGCTCCTGTCCAAATTCAACATCAAGAATTGTAGTGGCTGGCTGTTCAACTACCATTTCTGGATTGTTTAAATCTGAAGCATGAGTCAATATGGAAGATCTAGACATTTCATATTCAACACAATCCAATTCTTTTGTTGAAGTTATAGAGGTATCCTTTTCCTCAGCGGAACAAAGCTGTACTTTAATTGTTTCTTGATCAACACTGGGTACGGAAAGCTGACTGACAAATGGATTTTCAGGTGCAGCAAATGTAGCTGAAGACTCATCTGTTGCGTTGCTTAAAGAGAGTTTCCCTTCACAAGATTCTGGCTTAGAAACATGCACAATAGTCTGGTCAGAATCATAAGGCAACAGCTCAGGAGGTGTGTGAAAGACCGAAGAATCTTGTTCAGAAGAATAGTCAGAAATACTCTGGAAAGGGTTCGCAGGCTGCTCAGAATCATAAGGCAAAAGTTCAGGAGGTGGTTGAGAGATAAATAAAACTGGTTCAGACGAAGATTCTGAATTTTGTGTATATATAGGTGTAGGTTGCTCGGAGTCAAATGGCAAAAGGTCTGGTGGCGTAATTTTACATTCATTATCAAGCTGAACATTATCTCCAGAATCCTCTGCTACATATGCATCAATTTCAGTAGATAACGTAGTAACATGAATAGACATAAAGCTGTCCTCTTTATCTTGAATTTGTAAGCACAAACTGGTAGAAGGTTCTTCAGGTTCTGCAGACAATATAGTGGCAAAAGGCTTGCTGCAAATCTGCACTGGGGATAATGGCTCGCTTCTCGTCGATGTGCTATCTTCAATCGTTTGATCAAGCCCAGAGATGTCACAGATTTCAGGATTGCTTAGAACTGGTTCATTCTTGGAATAGTCTTTATCCAAACCTGTTAGCTCAGACGTATCCCAGGAGGTTCTCTTGCTAGCTCTCACAAGAGGGTGCACTTGAGTAGACTGGTTAGGTATATGGGATATATTTTCTGCATGTTCATAACTGCACATTTCTAACGGTTGATTCTGCGGTAAACTATCAGGGCTAGAATAAGCCTGTTCTGAAAGTGCTTCAGTTTGATCTGTTAATCTATCTGGAGGATCACATTTAAAGAGTTCTGTACTTTTGTCAGTCAAGGGCTGCTCAGTGGCATCCAAGTTTTTATCCTCTTCAGATGTGTACGACTGTTCTTTCTGTTCTACACTTGGGACAACACGGTCTTCAAAATGTGCATCAGTACTTGATATGGTTCCATCGGTTAAGTAAACAGCAGAAGTAGCTCTGTCCAGAAAGGGCATACTGGGCTTCTCTGGGTTGGTACTAATGGGATTATTCTGTTGAACATCTGAACATGTGTCATTCATAGACTGGTTAGTACTAGAACCATTTTGCTCATCCAGAGGCTGGCCAGATACATTCATATCATCAATAGAAAGATCTTGGTTGGTGCTAAAACATTCTTTATTCAGGCAAGATATTGGTGAAGTATATTCCTCTGAATTATTGTGTTCTGAAAACTGTGGCTGGTCAGAGACTGCACAATGTTTTCCGGGATCAAGCTTTTTCTCAGGTTGTTCATTATCCCTTGTATACTGAATGCCCAGCTGTGGCTGCTTTTTGCCCGATAAAGACTTCTCAAGTTGTTGTGACGAATGAAAAGGACTAGAGTGGTCAAGCTCTAGATGATGAATACTAGAAGTTGATCTATCCAGTTGGGTTGTGTCAGAGCTATGAGAGTCACCAGTTAAATGCTTAGAGGAATCTATATAGTCTTCCTTTGACACCAAAGTTACAGAACTTTCAGAAGAATCCCCAAGGAGAGATTTATCTGCAGCATTATAGAGTTCTTCAGAAGAGATTTTATATGAACTCTCACTGCAATCTTCTAAAATTGGCTTATTGAGCTTGGGGCTGTTTTTATGCTTTTGGAGGAGACTTGAGTAGGGTACATTTAGAAAGGGTCCAGTTGTATTGGCATCAAATTTTTCAAGCAAAGAGTTGTCAAATTTTGAATCAGACATGGGTGACTGCATTAGTTTACAGTTTTTATCAATATCATGGCAGGATAATCCATGGTCCGGAGACAAATGAGGACTTGAATTGGTTTCATCACATTGGCTGCGGTTATGACTAGAGTATGTTTCAATCAGCTGTGGGGGGGCTATACTAGAGTATGGCTCAATCAACTGGGAGTGTTCAGGGCTGGTATAAGATTCCACAAGCTGTGGATGCTCTGCACTGGCACATGTCTGAACAGGTGCTGAATATGGCTGCAGGTGCTCACTGCTTTCATATGGCTGAATCAGCTGGGGGTGATCTTGACTATCAAATGGTTGCACCAGCTGGGGGTGTTCAGGGCTGGTGTATGACTGAGCTAGCTGTTTGTCCTTTAGGCTGGCACGTGGTTCTGTCTGCAAGTGTTTTCGGCCAATATATGGTTCATCTAACTGCAGATGCTCCGATCCGGCATGTGGTTGGTCTACGGGTAAATGTTTTGAGCTAGTGTATGGCTGATCCAGTTTTGAGCACTCTGTGATGGCATTAGGTTGAACCAGATGTGCACATTCCATGCCGTCAAATGGCAAAACAAGCTGTGGGCTGTCACACACCTGATCCTTCTGCTGGTGCTCTGGACCGTCATATGGCTGAACCAGTTGTGGATGCTCTGGACCGCCGCCGTCAGATGGCTGAACCAGTTGTGGATGCTCTGGACCGCCGCCGTCAGATGGCTGAACCAGTTGTGGATGCTCTGGACCGCCGCCGTCAGATGGCTGAACCAGTTGGGGATGCTCTGGGCCGTCAGATGGCTGAACCAGTTGGGGATGCTCTGGGCCGTCAGATGGCTGAACCAGTTGGGGATGCTCTGGGCCGTCAGATGGCTGAACCAGTTGGGGATGCTCTGGGCCGTCAGATGGCTGAACCAGTTGGGGATGCTCTGGGCCGTCAGATGGCTGAACCAGTTGGGGATGCTCTGGGCCGTCAGATGGCTGAACCAGTTGGGGATGCTCTGGGCCGTCAGATGGCTGAACCAGTTGGGGATGCTCTGGGCCGTCAGATGGCTGAACCAGTTGGGGATGCTCTGGGCCGTCAGATGGCTGAACCAGTTGGGGATGCTCTGGGCCGTCAGATGGCTGAACCAGTTGGGGATGCTCTGGGCCGTCAGATGGCTGAACCAGTTGGGGATGCTCTGGGCCGTCAGATGGCTGAACCAGTTGGGGATGCTCTGGGCCGTCAGATGGCTGAACCAGTTGGGGATGCTCTGGGCCGTCAGATGGCTGAACCAGTTGGGGATGCTCTGGGCCGTCAGATGGCTGAACCAGTTGGGGATGCTCTGGGCCGTCAGATGGCTGAACCAGTTGGGGATGCTCTGGGCCGTCAGATGGCTGAACCAGTTGGGGATGCTCTGGGCCGTCAGATGGCTGAACCAGTTGGGGATGCTCTGGGCCGTCAGATGGCTGAACCAGTTGGGGATGCTCTGGGCCGTCAGATGGCTGAACCAGTTGGGGATGCTCTGGGCCGTCAGATGGCTGAACCAGTTGGGGATGCTCTGGGCCGTCAGATGGCTGAACCAGTTGGGGATGCTCTGGGCCGTCAGATGGCTGAACCAGTTGGGGATGCTCTGGGCCGTCAGATGGCTGAACCAGTTGGGGATGCTCTGGGCCGTCAGATGGCTGAACCAGTTGGGGATGCTCTGGCCCGTCAGATGGCTGAACCAGTTGGGGATGCTCTGGCCCGTCAGATGGCTGAACCAGCTGGGGATGCTCTGGCCCGTCAGATGGTGAACCAGTTGGGGATGCTCTGGCCCGTCAGATGGCTGAACCAGCTGGGGATGCTCTGGCCCGTCAGATGGCTGAACCAGCTGGGGATGCTCTGGCCCGTCAGATGGCTGAACCAGCTGGGGATGCTCTGGCCCGTCAGATGGCTGAACCAGCTGGGGATGCTCAGGGCCGTCATATGGCTGAACCAGCGGGGGATGCTCAGGGCCGTCATATGGCTGAACCAGCGGGGGATGCTCAGGGCCGTCATATGGCTGAACCAGCGGGGGATGCTCAGGGCCGTCATATGGCTGAACCAGTTGGGGATGCTCTGGGCCGTCATATGGCTGAACCAGTTGGGGATGCTCTGGGCTGTCATATGGCTGAACCAGTTGGGGATGCTCTGGGCTGTCATATGGCTGAACCAGTTGGGGATGCTCTGGGCTGTCATATGGCTGAACCAGTTGGGGATGCTCTGGGCTGTCATATGGCTGAACCAGTTGGGGATGCTCTGGGCTGTCATATGGCTGAACCAGTTGGGGTTGCTCTGGGCTGTCATATGGCTGAACCAGTTGGGGATGCTCTGGGCTGTCATATGGCTGAACCAGTTGGGGATGCTCTGGGCTGTCATATGGCTGAACCAGTTGGGGATGCTCTGGGCTGTCATATGGCTGAACCAGTTGGGGATGCTCTGGGCTGTCATATGGCTGAACCAGTTGGGGATGCTCTGGGCTGTCATATGGCTGAACCAGTTGGGGATGCTCTGGGCTACCATATGACTGAACCAGTTGTGGATGCTCTGGGCTGCCATATGACTGAACCAGTTGTGGATGCTCTGGGCTGCCAGATGATTGAACCACCTGTTGGGACTCAGGGACAATAATTGTCTCAATGGGTAGATGTTCTGGTTTTGTAAATGGTTCCAAGAGAATGGGCTCCGAGGCGGCAAATGGTTGCTGCAGCTTGTGCCCTGAGTCAGCATAATGCTGAACAAGCTGAGGACCTTCCAAGCTGGCACATGAATGAATTGCTTGAGCACTTTTTGGGCCCGAGGGCGACTTTGGGCTGAAATTTGGTTGAACTAGCTGGATCGGATCTGGATTAACAACTGGCTGGTCCAACTGTGGGTGGTCTGGGCTGTCAAATGGTTGAATCTGCTGAGGAGACTGTGAGCTCATGCATGACTGAACAGTTTGTGGACTTTCTGAACTAGCAAAAGTCTCAGCTCCCTGAGCAAGTTCCTGACTGGCAATGGATTCAACCAGTTCTTGACTGTCTGGACTACCATATGGTTCAACAAGCAGTAGGTGCTCTGGACTGGCATAAGGTTCTACTAGCTGAGGGTGCTTTGGACTGGCATAAAGTTCCACAAGCTGAGGGTGTTCCGAGCTGCCATAGGGTTCAACCAAATGAGGGATTTCTGGCTCAGCACTTTTATTTCCCAAAATTCGGCAGCTGGGACTAACATAGGGGTTAGCTTGCTCAGTATAATGAGGGTTAGCAAAGCAATCAACTGGCTCTGGACAAGGCAAGGTAGTGCAGGGTTCCGGTTTCTGGAGTTGATCTAGGTTGACATGGTGCTCAGTTATCTCCTCACAGAAGTGGTCATGGCTAGAACCAGTTTTAACTATTGGAGAATGATCAGAACTGGCATATGAAGCAGCCAGTACAGAGCAATCAGATACAGCATCTGGTTCGGTCACTACATGGCAGTCAGAATCCGAATACTGTGTGACCAAAATGGGATGCTCTGGACTGGAATATGGTTCTATTACATTATTATCTGGACTTCTGTAGGATTGCACTGGACTAGGACAGGACTCTTGTAGTAGGCTGGGGATGGCATCAGCATGCAAATTAATTACTTTAGTGCCATCAATATCAGATGCTAGTAATAACGGACAGTCTGAGTTGGTACAAGATTCAAATTGAGTAGACGTGCCAGAGGTACCTTGATCTAGAGTAGATTCAATTAATAAAGTGTTGTCAGATTTTAAACATGGGTCAAACAGTGAGGTATTGGATATACTACAGTGTTCACTTTCAAGTTGAGATTCAGAGCTCACAGATATTTCTTCCTGTGAAAAGCTCTCTGACATTTCAGGAACAGTTGCATGTGACAAAGGCATTTCAGTAGGTGGACATTGGTCCGTACTAGGCAAAGACTCAAGGGCCATTTGATGTTCTGTCCTATTAAGAGCTTCAGATGGCAGTTTTTTAATATACACAGGTGATTCAGGTGCACAGGAACTGTCTACAAGTTCTCCAGCTGTTAAGGATATATCCAAGTAAACAGATGGTTTGGCCGAGTCTTCAAACACAGATTCATGAACAGCACTGTAAGAGGCGTAGCCAGGCATTAAGCTATGAGCAGTAGTGGCCACATCTGGAACTGGCATGTTTGCGGTAGCAGCAACATCAGGTACTGGAGTTGGCGTTGCAGCAGTCACATCAGGTAATGGAATTCCAGCAGCCACATCAGGTACAAGTGTCCCACTAGCCACAGGCACCAATGCTTCAGCAGTAACATCAGGCATCAAATTATGTCCTTCAGAAACCAGATCATCATCTGACGCATCAGGATCATGATCGGGCACAGGTACTTGAGCTTCATTAACCAAGTCTGACCTTGGTACCTGGGCTTCAGCTGTCAAATCAGATCCGGGAACCTGGGCTTCAGTGGCTAGGTCAGATCCGGGAACCTGGGCTTCAGTGGCTAGGTCAGATCCGGGAACCTGGGCTTCAGGAGCCAAATCTGCACTTTGTATGTGTGTTCCTGAAGTGAGGTCAGGTACAGTCCATTGTGCAGCAGCAGCCAAGTCTGGAACAGACCATTGTGCTCCTGGTGCAAAATTTGTCATAGCCCATTGTGATCCAGCAGTAAGATCAGGTACAGTCCACTGTGTACTTGCAGTTAAATCAGGCACAGTCCATTGTGCGCCAGTAGCAACATCTGGCACAGCCCATGGTGTCCCTGCAGCAAGGTCAGGAACAGACCATTGTGTTCCCACACTTAAATCATGCATTGGCCAATGTGAACCAGCTGCTAGGTCAGCCATGGGCCATTGTGCACCAGCTGTCAGATCTGACATAGACCACTGAGTTCCTGCAGCAATATCAGGTACAGGCCACTGTGCTCCACTAGCCATATCAGGTACATGCCATGGAGTTGCAGTAGTTAGGTCAGGTACGGGCAGTGGTGCCTCAGGTGCTAAACTGGTTACAGACATTTGCTGTTCAGGGGGTGCACTGGGCACAGGAATTTGCCCATTTCCATGCTCGCTAGGTAGAGGCACTTCTGCCAAGTTGGGCACAGAAATCTGACTTGCATTCAAACTGGGTGCAGAAACCTGTGCTCTGGCAGAAAAATTGGCTGCAGGTAATTGTGCTCTTGCCGCAATTGTTGATAATGGTATCTGTTCCTTAGACAACTTTCCACTAGATCCTTGAGACTTTGCTTGGGATAACTGTTTCTGAATAAGAGACTTTAGTCCAATGCTATGTTTAAAAGCTGCTGCTTTTGATTGGGTAGATTTCTTTTGTGGTATGGTGGGAGATATGGACTTGCGCTTAGTTACAGGAGATTTGTCTTTTAGTTTTGCTTGGGATCTTGACCGACGGCCACGCATTGGCGACTTGGACACTGAACGTCGTTTCTTTGTTGACAAAGTACCAGAAGTTCTAGAAGATGATCTAGAATGCTTTCTGGAGGATGACAGGGAACGTCGCCACCTTCCTCGAGACCTTGATCGATGTCTGCGTGTATGCGACCTTGACCGACTGCGGTGCCTTCGGGCTGGAGATCGAGAGACAGAACGTCCCTTGTTTCTTGAAAGGGAACGTTTATTAGGAGATGTTGATTTTGAACTTGATCGAGAATGTTTTCTGTGCAAAGAAGCTTTGGAATGTGAAAGATGTCTCCTTGATACAGATATTGACCGTGAGCGGCTCCTTGATGACCCAGACTTGGACCGTGAAGTTTTCTTGACATCGGAATTTTTGGTGTGTGAGCTTTTCCTACATGCAGATTTAGATCGCGATCTTCGGCTACCATTTGGAGATTTTGTGTGCACTCCCTTTCTTAGAGTCTTTGATTTAGAACGTGAACTCTCTGGTTTCCCCACAGATCTGACTCTTTCTGAGGATTTTGAATGTGACCGCTTTCTCTTTCCAGATGATTTGGATGGTGAATGCTTTTTTTTACTCTTTGATTTTGACTGTGAACGCCTCTTTCTTCCATGTGATTTTGAGCGAGAGCGTTTATTTTTAGACGATTTTGAATGAGAACCTTTCTTTCGTGATGAGGATTGAGAGCGCTTCTTCCGAGAAACAGACTTTGAACGCGAACGTCTTTTTCTGGTTGTAGATTTAGATCTTGAACGAGAACCCCTTTGCCGGTCCACAGATGGAGATCGGCTATCCTGGGCCACAGATCTTGAGCGGTACTGCCTCTGCTTAACTCCCAATTTAGATAAAGCATTAGTAATGTGAGGGAAAGCAGGTTTGATAACAGCACTGGATTGTGAGTCATCGGTTTGGATATCTTGCTGCAAGACATCTTTGCCTTCTGATCCCACATTAGACAAGCTCTCTGGTTGTAAAGCTTCTGGTAATAGAGTGTCCAGTTGTTTCTGATGTAAAACATGCTGAGGAGATTTAGCATTGGTGCTTGAAGAATCAACATATAACGAAGCACTTGCCTTTGTAGAAAGTGATGATGAACTAACTTTAGAAGTTTCTTTATCAGAAGACTCATCAGATGTGTTGCATAACTGTGAACTAGCAAGCGTCTTGAAAGTTTTGCTAAACTTAAACTGTAGTGGCATTGCTGCTCCAGGCTTCTGCATTTCATGAACAGATGTAGATATCTTCTGGGGGGGTTCAGTGGTGTTGGAGCAAACATACTCAGAGTCTGTGTAAGATGCATATTCAACTTGTCCATGCTTTTTTACCTTAGATTCAACATCTACTTTCAGATTATCTTTCTCAATAATGCCCTCTTCGGTAACTGGTTTAACACTAATTTCAAGGCCAGAAATTTGACTGGCAGGCAAACTAGCAACATTTAAAGCAGTATAAGAGCTAGCTGACTTTTTTTGACTGTGGTTACCAGCCTCCATGTCTAATCCAAAGGGTTTTTCAGGAACCATTTTACCTTCTTTAGAATCTCTGAAAAGGAACATATGAGGCCCATGAACTTCATTTGTGTTTGTAGAGTTGGCAATATTATCCAAATTCTTACTATTGTTGTCCAACAAAAAAGAATACTGTACATTTGGTAAATTACCATCTCCATCTGTTGGTTCCACAGTTGTCTTAGATAGTGTATCAGTTAACTGGATATACATCTGCTGCTTCTGAGAAGGCATTTCCATGGGAATTAACATCTTGGGTGTCTCAGGACACATTTTTATATCTGGCACATTAGACTGCTGTTCTGCCTCATATCTCAAGTTTTGTTCTTTATCAGAAACGGCACGCGCTATATCTTTAAGACCTACAGAATTAGTATTTTGTTCAGCGTCTTCACTAGCCGACACAAAGTCAACCTTATTGCCATCGTCAACATGCGTTTCACGATTGATAGGACAGAATTTCTTGATTTTGATGCTTTCGGGAATCTCATTGCAATTTTGGGATTTATCAGAAAACTCTTTTCCAAGTTCTGCAGTGGAAGATACAGCATACTGATTTGAAGTAGCAGACATGCATTCAAAGTTTTCAGAGGAACTGTAAAGTGACTGGTCAAGTCCACCCTGTTCAACAGGCTCGAGAACTTGTTTGGAAGATAATGCACGGTCAGTAAGAGATGCAGAGCCATGTGGACCAGATTGTCTAGATTTGTGAAAAATTCTGTTAGTTTGATCTTCAGAATAGGGAAACCTGTGAGGCGATAGATTTTTCTGTGGGGAAAGCGGAGGCTCATCTCCCAAGTCTGACTGGGATATGCGAGTTTCTGTTTGTGTCAAGTCTACCTCTGGATTGTTACTGTAATGACCTTCAGTCTCACTTGGGTGCTCTCTCTCCGTAGAAACCAACAAGTCAGCTTTATCATTTATAAAAGTCAATTTTTCATTGATTAGTCCTTGCGATGCAAAATCATTTTCTGCTGAAAAGCTTTCTGCAGTGTTGCCATAGGCAATGTCCTTGTTTGTTTGCTCACTGCATGTCTGCTGTAACATAATGGAATGACTCTGTTCAGTAAACGGAGCAGTACTAGATGCTGCAGCAGAGTTCGGCAGCACTACCTTATCTCTACTTGACAAGTCAAACTCAGGAGTTGAAGCATTTTCAGGCTTTAAATGACAATAAGAATTAGTATCCACTTGGGAATAACTTTCAGAAACTTCCCCTTTTAAAGTTCTTATATGAATTTCAGATAGATTATTTAATGAAGATTCCAAACTTGTAATGTTGGCAGCAAGAAATGGATTTGGTTTTACTCCTGCATCAGATGCGATATAGCTAGTGAGAGAAGCATGGTGCAAAGGATCATGGATAAGATTCAACTCAATGTCATGCTCATCACTGCGTGAAGCAGAGGTGTCTTGGACAGTCAGTGTCCTAGAAGATTCTGTGGAGGGTTCCATACAAGATAAAGTAGATGTTGAAGGTAAAGTTACACTATCATGTCTCTTGAAATCATCAATACTCATTTGATTGCTGCATGCCAATTGCTTCCAACCAGAACACTGGACAGTTTCTGCTGGTGAGGGATTTGAGGCTATCGAACCAGAATCTTGATTATTGGCCGCATCAAGGAACGAACATTTGCCTTCTGCTTCAAGGCTGCTATAATCTGAAGGTAAAGCTTGATTACTTAACGGCAGTTTATCCTCCATACTGTACTGGTCACAAATAGTTGATTTATACACATCAGGAGAATCTTTAGGTTTGGTTGTACATGTTTTCGCCATTTCAGAACCAGTGTTGTCCAGTTTATGTTCCACAACAGACACTATCTCACGTTTTTGAATTTTATCACAAGGTTCCTCAGCAAGCCTTGCACTAACCCTCTGTGAAGAATGAAAGAGACTGTCATTAAAAACTCCGGCATCTCCTGGTGAACTTTGTAGTTTCTCATTAGTCTCTGTGCAGTCCAAAGAAGTCTGGTCAAAGGGCTTGTAGGGTTCTACTGAAATTTTTGTAGATGCAAGCATCTCTTTAGCAGATTTATCACTATGAGGATTTTGCTGAGAATTCGACTCAAACAAATTGCATGGCAAGTTTGAAGTGGATGCTTTGAATGAAGAATCAAACAATTTTTCATTTGATGGAACACAGTTAGTCTCTGGAGCATTTTCACTTGATTCTATTGGTGTATCAGTTTTGTCCAGATATATAGTACCAGCTTTTAAAAGCGATTCTGAAGTCATCTGGGGAAGTTCATTTTCATCACTAATGGTTTCTGATGAGGAAGCAGGTTTAGTTTGTTTAACAGTTGAGGAAATAGAAAAATGGCTTTCATTTAAAGGTGCGAGTCCAATAATTCTTATTTTACTAGTCGATCTAGAACGCGATGTGTGTTTTCGTTCAACTGATCTTGACTTGTCTTTCAATTTGACAGATCCTGAAGGCGATTGTGAGTGGTTTTCTGTATTGGATTGTGATGGTCTTCTAGTTGTTGAAGGTGAAGTAGACCTAGATCCTTTCCTAGCAGCAGAGGTGGATCTTGTACTTGGTCTTCTAGCATTTGAACTAGACCGTGACCGTTGTCTTTTTAGAACTGAACCGGAACTCAACCTTTGAAGTCTTTCCAAAGATTTCCTTCTCCTGGACACAGAACTATAACTCTGCCTCCTGTTATACGAAGCCGACCTGGACTTTCGTGTTCTTGTAGGTGATGCCGACTTGGACCTGCGCCTCCTGGCAGGCGAGACCGACCTGGACCTGCGCCTCCTGGCAGGCGAGACCGACCTGGACCTGCGCCTCCTGGCAGGCGAGACCGACCTGGACCTGCGCCTCCTGGCAGGCGAGACCGACCTGGACCTGCGCCTCCTGGCAGGCGAGACCGACCTGGACCTGCGCCTCCTGGCAGGCGAGACCGACCTGGACCTGCGCCTCCTGGCAGGCGAGACCGACCTGGACCTGCGCCTCCTGGCAGGCGAGACCGACCTGGATCTTCGCCTCTTGGCAGGTGAAAGCGACCTCGACCTACGTTTCCTGATGGGTGAAAACGACCTTGACCTACGTCTTCTGGCAGGTGAGGCCAACCTTGATCTCCATCTTCTGGCAGGTGAGGCAGACCTAGACCTTCGTCTTCTGGCAGGTGAGGCAGACCTAGATCTCCTTTTGCCAGGTGAAGCGGATCTGGACCTGCGCCTCCTAGCAAGCGAGACTGACCTAGATTTGTGTCTCCTAACTGCAGAAGTAGACCTTGACCTTTGCCTCCTGGCAGCTAAACCAGACCAAGATCGTCGTCGTCGGGATATTGAACCAGATTTTGAATTCCTTCTCCGGGAACCTGAAACCGACCTCGATCGTCGAATCCTGGACACAGAGACAGATTTCGATTGCCTTCTCTTCACAGATTTTGATCTAGTTCTTTTATTAGCCGATTTAGACCTCTGTCTATATTTTCTGCTAATCGATCTGGATTTTCTTTGCCTACTTGGTGACCTAGACCTTGTTCTAGAGCAACGTCTTTTTTCAGTTGATTTAGATCTTGACTTGTGTCCGTGTGCAGTTGACTTTGTTGACCAGGGTTTCTTGACCACAGACACTGATCTCCTTCGATCCCTTATAGATTTTGACCACCAATTTGTTATCAGGGATTTCGAATATTGAGTAGAATCCCTAGAGCTTGACCGTTGCCTCCTTGCTGAAGACCTAGAGGTTGATCTTCGTGTTGGACCCCCAGAACTGGATCTGGACTGTTTTCTTTGATCACGGGAAATAGAATATGATCTCGGCAAAGATTTAGGCGATTTGTTGCTGGTTTCAAGACTCTTTTGGACCTTTACTAAAGAGCTAGATCTTGATCGATGCCTTGAATTTGACCGTGATTTTTCCTTGGATATTTGCAGCTTTTCACATTTTGACTGCGATTGGGATCTTGATAATGATCTACATCCGTTACTTGAGTGAAGGGAATCTTTTTCACTATCTATTGGACTGTTCACTCCTGGACTTTTTGTTTGTGAATATATGGGCAGAGATAGTCCACTCTGCTGTGTTTTAGCAATTTCAGAAACCTTTGCAACATGTAAAGTAGATTCACTACTTTGCTGAACGGCGACAACTGATGCTTCACACTGTTCTTTAATTTCAACATCACATGTGACAGAATTTGAAGAAACATTTTTATCCAACTCATTTGGGCATTTTGGGCCAAAGAAACCAGAATCTACATCGAACGGCAATTCTACTGGTTTATCTTCTATTGCAGAACTAATACTTTGTGTGTTCACTAAAGATAGTACAACTGTATTTGTAGTTTCTGCATTGGATAAGGCATCCAATATTCCCTGCTCTTTTGGAGGAGATGAAAATGCTGGTTTCCACACAGATTTTGTTTCTGAACTGACATTCTCTTGGTCCTCAACACTCGAAACCGATTTTGATCTTTTCTCATGTTTCTCTTTTTTCTTTTTCTTCTTTTTCTTTTTGCTTTTATGTTTTTTGTGCTTCTTGGATTTTTTTTTTGATGAATCCCTCTTTACTTCATCATCAGAGGTTAATTCTGCAGATTTTAACTCCTTTGATGCACTCTCTGTTTCTAGAGCTGTATAATAAAAAAAATAAAAAAAACACTTTAGAAAATATTCCAATTGACAAAAGGGTAAAGCAAAGCCCCTAGAGCAGGGGTAGGCAACCTGGGGCCCTCCAGCTATTGTGGAACTACATTTTCCTCGAGGCATTGCACGGTTAGAAGCTACAAATACTCCGAGACATGATGGGACTTGTAGTTCTGCAACAGCTGGAGGGTCCCAGGATGCCTACGCCTGGCCTAGAGTGCAATTTTAACTGATAAAGACAGCTGAGCAACCAATAATGATGAAATAAAAAATATATCAGATAAACAATACACTGAACAACTATCTATATTTTGCCATTTGCACAAAAATAAATAAAAGACTGTAGCTCTATGCTGCTGCTGTTTTAGTATCCACACCACACAAATTAAAATAATTTATACGGTAGTAGAGCGCTGAAGAGAGAAAAAACCTCCCCCCTGCAAAATAGCAGCATAATGTGCTGGAATGCATCGCATACCTACATTAAAACGAAGCCCTCCAGTGGCACGCTGTCACCTCTAAGGGGGCATCCATCTTTGCTCCACCGTCATTCCGGGTTTGCGGACTCCGGCTGTGCGAGTGGTTGGGAGGTACAACTATGTCACTCTAGCACATGTGCGCAGGAGCCCTTGGTTATGGCACAGTGCTCTGAAGATCCGGCATGGTATGCCAAACCTTCAAAATGCGTAATGTGGTGGCGTCACTGACTGCATGCAGGGTGAATATCTCCTCAACAGTGCACATTTAGGAAATGTTCATTTTACCTCCAGCTTGTGCCATATTTTCTCCACTTGATGACCGTCTTCGCTGTATTCCATGGTATATCGAATGCCTAAATTCTTTTATACCCTTCTCCTGACTGATACCTTTTAACAATAAGATCCCTCTGATGCTTTGAAAGCTAGATGCAGACCATGGGTTTTGCTATAAGATGCGACTAAGAAAATGTCAGGAAAGACCTGTTAGAACAGCTGAACTTTATTTGGGGTTAATCAGAGGCACTTTAAATGATGGCAGGTGTGTACCAATGGGATTGCTTAATTCTGAACAGAGCTACATCCTCAGTTATAAGAGGGTGTGCACACTTATGCAAGCACATTTTTTATTTTTTTTACTTCTCCCCACTAAAAAGATTTCAGTTTATAGGTCACATTTAAAAAAGTTGGAAAAAAAAAGGTTCTGCAATAATTTTTTTTTTTTTTTTTTACATAACAGAAACTTGACATTTTAACCCGGGATGTGTAGACATATAATAAATGTGTATGTATATATATATACACACACAATTATATCTCTATCTCTCTATCTCTCTATCTCTCTATATATATATCTCTATATATATATATATATATATATATATATATATAATCTCTATATATATCTATATCTATATATATATACGCAAACCAATATACACTTATTGGGATTTTTTTTTTTAACCAAAAATATGTAGATTATACTGGCCTAAATGTATGAATTAGATTTTTTTTTTTTTTTTGTAAAAATTTGATTTTTTTTTTGCTATAAAAAAAAAAACATACAATAATTATTTTTTGCTATAAAAGTGGTGACAAAATACCACCAAAAGAAAGCTGAATTAAATTTGTATTATTTATGTACAGTACCTGAAAGAAGCCTCATCTGCAATCCCAATGTGAAAGCCTGAGTGAGCCCTTTCACACTGCCGGCACCCAAAAAACGAACTAGCGAAGCTTTAACAACATTTTTTGAGCGCTGACAGGGCGCTTTTAACCCTTGCTAGTGGCAGAATAAAGCAACCGCCCTTAAAGCGATGCAAAGAAGCTGCTTGCAGGACTTTTTTTTTACGCCCTGCCAGCGCAGCACCTCAGTGTGAAGGCACTCGGGCTTTCACATTGAGATTGCAGATGCAGCTTCTTTCAGGCACTTTACAGGCGCTATTTTTAGTGCTAAAGCACCAGAAAAAATGCCTCACAGTAGAAGAAGATCGGCCTAAAAACGGAGGAAAAAAATTGGATTTTTGTACTCACCGTAAAATCCCTTTCTCTGTTGTCCATGGACGGACACAGCTCCTTAAATCTTGACTTGTGGACTAGGCAGAACACGTTAGATATTTAAATACGTGTTACTTTAAAACAGAGTTGAACAGCCCCGCCCAGGGGGCGGTCCCTCCAGACAGCAGCTCAGTTCGTGCTGTGCCCGTCCATGGACGACAGAGAAAAGGATTTTACGGCGAGAACAAAAAATCCCATTTTCTCTTATCGTACATGGACGGACACAGCTCCTTAAACCTTGACTCGTGCGACGTCCCCAGCAGTCTCAAAAAACGAGGGGTGGAACAGCAATCAAAAAACGAACTTCACCTAAAACAAACAGAGCTCCACAAGGAAGGAGTTACAACTCTAAACAGCCGCCTGCAAAACCTTGCAGCCTGAAGGAAGCATCTGAAGATGCACTCACATCAACCTTGTAAAATTTGGAAAATGTGTGAACGGACGACCAAGTCGCCGCCTTACCCACCTGTGAGACAGACGCTTGATATCGGAAAGCCTAGGAGGCACCAATAGCCCTGGTCAACTGCGCCTCAACAGGAAAGGGAGGCCCCTGCCCCTTAAGGGCGTTGGCCTGGATGATGGTCTGCCTGATCCACCGAGAAATGGTGGCCGACGAGACAAAGACAAACAGTGAGTTAGACCTCCGGAACGAAGCTGTAGTAGACAGGTACACCTGCAAGGCACGTACCACGTCTAAGGTATGCAACACAGCCTCTTTGGGATGCGACGGCCGAGGACACAAAGAAGGAAGTACAATGTCCTCATTTAGGTGAAAAGCTGAAAACCACCTTCAGAAGAAAAGGCTGTGGGCATAGCACCCCCTTATCCTTATGGAGTACCAAGTAAGGTGACCTGCAAGACAAGGCCGCCAACTCAAACTCGTCTGACAGATGTGATGACCACTAGAAAAGAGAATAGGAATGTCTCTGATGTTCTCAAAAGGTGGCTCCTGAAGAGCACAGAGCACCAGATTCAAATCCCATGAAGGAAGCGGTGGTCTAATTGGGGGAATCGCATGTTAAACACCCCCCCCCCCCGCACAAACGTACCCACTACTAGTGAATGAGTAGCTAAGGGTCATTGAAAGAAAACAGCCAAGGCAGAAATCTGTCCCTTAATGGCACTTAAGACATGTTTCTGATCCACTCCTCGCTGCAAAAACAGCAGGACTCTGGAAATCGAATATCTCCATGGACGCCTCTCCATCTCCTCGCACATATAGATGTAGGCCTTCCAGGTGCGATGGCAGATCTTCCAAGACAATGACTTACGCGCCCTCAGCATGGTTGAGATGACTGAATCCGACAGACCTCGGTCCCTTAGTACCTGGCTTTCAATAGCCATGCCGTTAAAGCCAGCGACTGTAAAGCAGGATTAAGTATGGGACTTTTCAGACAGAAGGTCCTCCCGCATTGACAACCGCCTCTTTCAATAAACCTCTGGGACATGTCGTTGGCCTCAACATGAAAAGTATCGGGTGAACTGCATAGATGCTTGAGTCGCAAAAATTAGCTATAGGGTACCGCATTAATGGTGTGCCCTGGATGTGCAGAATCCGCCCGTAAAAGAGCATTGCCTGCCGTTTTCTTCCTATAGAGGCTAGTGGTAATCCTACCATTTGCACCCGAGAGTCTAACATCTAGATATTCAATAGTGGTGGTCTGTAGGTTACCTGTGAAGTTGAGATTCAGACAATTGTCATTGAGGAAAAAGGAGCCAGGTGTCCAGATCGATGTGACTGTCGGTGATAATAAACAAGTAGTCTATGTAGCGATAGTAGAATGCGGTATCCAAACGGCGGGGACTGCTACATCCAAAAATGCAGGACCTCTCCCACCAGCCCATGTGTAGGTTGGCGAGGGAGGGGGAGAACTTGGCTCCCATAGAGGCCCCGAACTTCTGGAGATAGTAGTCCCCGTCAAACATAAAGTAGTTGTGTTAACAAGTACTCTAGAGCCTGAGAGATGAGAGAGCTTGCCTGATTCTTTTAGGAACATTTTGACCGCCTCGATCCCCAAAATGATGGGGAATACTAGAGTAAAGGACTTGACACATCACAGCTGATCCATCTGTGACAATCAGTCCATGAAAAGCCATGAAAATTGTTCAGGAGGTCTTTGGTGTCCCGGAGATAGCCCAGGAGTCCTAAAACTAGAGGTTGGAGTTGGCCATCGATCCAATCTCCAAGACGTTCATTCAATGAACCGATGCCTGCCACTATTGGTCGGCCGACCAATGGGCAAAGGCCTTTGTGGATTTTGGGTAAGTGGTGAAAAATGGGCATTATTGGATTGATGGGAATAAACAAGTTTCGTTCCTTTACTGAAAATATCCCCGCCTGTACAGCTCTAACAGTGAACTAAGTTCCTTACTGAAAGGGACAGTAGGATCTAACTTTAAAGGCAAATACGTGTTAACATCAGACAACTGCCGCAAGGCTTCATTTCTGTAGATGGAAAAATCTAAAAATAACCAGTCCCCCCTTTGTCTGAATTTGTCTGAATTGCGGATGGCAATATCTTTATCTGAGCTTAAAACTTTCAAAGCATCTAACTCCTCTTTAGATAAATTACCAGAAGAATATTTCTTATGACATGTCCGGGAAAGGTGAGCGAGGTCCCTTTCAACCAATTTTTGAAAAATGTCTAGATCCCTGCCTCTCGATCCCACTGGATAAAACTCAGATTTCAATCTGAAGGGTATGTGATTGGTAGAATAAACGGGATCAACAGAGCAGGGATCAGATTCCAAAGCTGAATCTAAATAGTGTAGGGGGGGGGTACAGACTCACCGATCTCCCTTAGAGAGTAGGGTGATTTCTTCAGAATTAAAAGTTCTACTTGAAATATTCAAGACGTTGGAGGTCACCATTTCGGACGGCTTTGGAGCATATAGTGGGGTTTTTGAGTCCTTGTGTCTTCTCCCCCCTCTTCGTGTCTTTTTGTAGATGCTGTTCTTTCTTGTTTTTTTTATTTGACACGTGAGGGTGAGAGTAGTTACGGGTCTCATCATGTGAAGATGGTGTGGCAGACATTGCAGTCTGTTCAGATGAAGTGTCTGATCCTGTAGTGCCCGTGGTGTCGTAGGCAAACTCAGACTCCGGTTCAGAGAAGCTCACGGTCTTTGTTTGATTTCTGCGTGAACAACCCGATTGGAACTGCGGTCTCTTCCATACATACACATTACCGCTCTCGTAATCGGTGTTGTCCCGATTCATTTTGCCCCTCCGTGTCTATGACGGACTTCTCTAGTTTGTCCAGCTTCCTGTTGAGTTGTCCATCGAATGTTGAAAAGTCCACATGGGTTTGGAGAGGTGTAAGGTCTTTCTGTAAAGAGGCCATTTCCACCTGTAGTAACTCAATCTGTTTCTAATTAGATCTGGTAAGGATCTCCATTAGTTTCAGGGAGCAGGTGCTCCCTGCTATAGTATCTATCCATTCTTGTTTTAAGGTGTCGAAGAGCTCAGGATCATGAAATTATGTTACCATTGAATGTGTAAAATAATGAAAGGTAAAATACAGAAAAAAAACCTATATAGTGTAGTATAAATACAACAATGTGTTGGCGAGATATGCATAAAAGTGAAGAGTGTATAGCATGTGTATGAAGAAATATATGTAGAAAATATGTATATATAAAAAAATATGAGTGAAAAAATGTAAAAAAGAAAATTGTAAAGAACAATATGCATGATAGAAGATGCATAAATATATATGTATCATAAATGTTAAAATCATAATTAAAAAGAAACAGAACAGCAGAAATAAAACAACCAGAATATTATAAGGCATGAGGGAAAAATCGCCCTATACTCAATGCGCTTATTGGAGTGTGGCTGTCCATATACGTTTCTTCTCTGCCTGCCTAGTGCATTGCCAGCACCTGTTTGGTTTCTGAGTGGACACCGATTACCTGGAGCGAAGGTCCTTTCAGTCAGTTCCCCCCTGATGGTTGACATAAGCCACCAATGTGGCGTTGTCTGACTGGATCCCCAATTGGACATCCTTGTAGCCTCTGGGACCATGAGGAGAGGCAGAGCCTGATCACTCGAAGTTCTAGTAAATTAATCGGCAAGCAAGATTTGTCTTGAGTATAACAAACCTTGGCCGACTGGACCCCCAGACTCCCACCCCCCCAACCCGTGAGGCTGGCGTCTGTCATGATCACAGTCCAATGGCAAGGAAGGAACGACTTCCCAGACTGAAGACCCGGGGGATCTCAACCACCAACTCAGGGGAGCCCTGACCAGGTGCCTTACCTGAACCTGACGATCCAGACACAATGGAGATCTGTTCCATTTTGACAGGATCTCCTGCAAAACTCGTGTTGAATTGGGCATACGGTACTGCCTCGAAAGAGGCTAGCATGAGGACCAGAATTTGTATGCAAACAACGGAGAGACGACCATTTGCGGGATGCTAACAATTTCACCGCTGACTGGAGTGTCCAACTTCTCAGAAGAAAGGAAGGCTTTCGCCTCAGAGGAGTCCAGAATTAATCCTAGGTACTGCAGACGCTGAGTTGGTACCAAGACCAAATTCTGAATGTTCAGCACCCAACCAAATTCCCAGAGGGTCTGACTGGCTATAGACCCGTCCTCTAAATCTGAGCCAGAAGCAGCTCTCAGAATCAGATTGTCTAGGTAGCCCATGATAGCAATGCCTCGCTATCTCAGCAGAGCCCGAACCAGGGCGAGCACCTTGGTGCCGACGCTAGGCCAAAAGGGAAGAGCCACAAATTGATAGCGGTCTTCGCCGATCGCAAAGCACAGAAACCTTTGAGGCGTGGTGCAGATGGGGACATGCAAGTATGCGTCGTTGATGTCCAAGGATGCCAGAAAATCCCTCTGATGGAGCGCAGCAACCACCAAACGAATCGATTCTATCCAGAACTTTCAAACGCATTGAGGGCCTTGAGGTCCAAGATCGGACGGACTCCGTCCTTCTTTGGGACCACAAACATATTCGAGTAGAGTCCCTGAAACTTTTCTTGTAGTGGCACAGGCAAAATTACCCCACACCTCAGTAAGTCCTGTACTGCCCCCATTAAGGCAGTCAGACGAGTCGGGGAAAGAGGAAGATTTGAGGGAAAAAATATAGGATTTTTTGTACTCACCATAAAATCCTTTTCTCCGAGTCCATGGACGGACACAGCACCCACCCCTCCTTTTTTAGGTTTGTACTGCTTGTTACAAACTGAGGCTGCATGCTGCAGGGAGGAGGGTTATGTCCAGAGGGACCGCCCCCTGGGCAGGGCTGTTCAACTTTGTTAAAGTAACATGTATTTAAAATATCCAACATGTTCTGCCTAGTCCTCTCCTATGATCAGGAACATAACCCATATGTCAAGATTTGTGAAGGCTGTGTCCGTCCGTGGACGAAAAGAGAAAATCTTTTTGGCGGATAGGAAAGAAACTATCTTGTACTCAGATGTAGCCACCTCACAGACCCACTGGTCGGCGAGCAGGGAGGTTCACCGATCTGCAAACCCGCAAAGTCATCCCCCCCCATCCACAAGTTGGGCGGGGGCAAAACTTAATGTGGTAGTAGTCTTGTTAGCCAGCTTGTTTGGCTTGCGCACCCAGGGACACTTATGTCCCCTAGCTCAGTGTTTTTCAACTCCAGTCCTCAAGGCACACCAACAGGTCATGTTTTCAGGCTTTCCATAATTTTGCACAGGTGATTTGATCAGTTTTACTGCCTTAGTAATCACCACAGCCATTTCATCTGAGGGAAATCCTAAAAACTTGACCTGTTAGTGTGCCTTAAAGACTGGAGTTGAAAAACACTGCCCTAGCTGGACCTTTGTCAGTCTGGGAGGATCTGCCCTGACTGACAAAAATAACGCTCCTGCGTTGAAAAGCATCTGCCAGAGCTTTTTTGGATGCTTGGTTAGCGGACCAGCATTTCAGCCAAATCAGGCGGCACAATACCACTGCAGATACAGAGGCTCTGGAAATCAAGGGGGCCGCATCCAGAGTGGCATCACAGACATACACAAGGCCCTGTACCAATTGGTTAGCCAGCCTTACGCTCTCTGGAGGAGGCTGATGCTCCTATACTGTATGTTGCAAAGTCTTTGCCCATTCAGCGAGTGTCTGACACACCAAAGTCGCAAGCAATACATTTTGCAAAGCTGACCCCAGCATTGTGAACATGGAACGGCTCACCGCTTTAGACCTCCTATCAGTATGGTCCTTAAACGCAGGGGTCCCTTCTACTGGGAGAGTGGTTACTTTATTTAACCAAGTGACTGAGGGGGGTTGTCGACGACCGGAGCAGAAGCCCATTTTTTCAAAAGGCGTTCCTTAAAAGGATAAATGGACTGCCATGCGCTGAAGGACCACAAAGGATCTCTGCGGCCGTTCCGATTCCTTATCTATGAACTTATAAAAGAAAGACACATAAGGAAAAAACTTTAACAGAGCGTTTCACGCTGTGCGACCTAAATGAGACAGAGCCCTGCGTGGGCGTCTCAGCTGTATACTTCAGCTTCAGAGAGTACCTCACAGCATTGATAAGTGCACTCACAAATGCCCTGTCTTGCGCTAACCCGGAGGAGGGTTCCTCCTCACCTGGGAGATCCTGGTCCGTATCCTTGGACAGTCCAGAACCAGGGTCCTGTGCTGCAGCCAGGTCCGAATCGGAGTCAAAGCATTCCCCAGAAGATGCCGCTTCCACCTGGCAACTAAATGACTCCAGGACTGCCGACAGTGTATCCATGGGAAACACAGGAATGTTTGGGGAGGGGGGTCAGCCACTAACTCCATGTTGCCCATCGGCAGCCCTTAGGGATGTAGCCAAGACAAAAATGTCCACCCTCCTATGCTGCACAGACCGAGGTAGTTACCCAGGGGACTCACCGATCAGTCAATCTGTTTAGCACCGCTGCCCGCTCTTTCACACACAAACACACACACATACACGTGTGTCAGAGGAAAACCTGTGAGGTGAACTGTGCCGTTTGCGTCGTTTGCGCCGTCTAGGAAGCTAGCCCAGCACAAGAGGCCAAAATCCACTCCAAAACGACCGCGGAAACACCTAAGAAAAGGGCGCTGACCAAAATAGGATTTTTTTGTACTTGACGTAAAAACCATTTCTCTGTCGTCCCATGGACGGACACAGCTCCTTAAATCTTGACAAGTGGGTCATGTTCCTGTTCACAGAAGAGGACTAGGCAGAAACACGTTAGATAATTAAATACATGTTACTTTAAGGGGACGGTCCCTCCAGACATAACCCTCTTCCCTGCAGTATGCAACCTCAGTTTGTAACAAGCAGTATAAACCTAAAAAAAAAAAAAAGGAGGGGTGGGTGCCGTGTCCGTCCGTGGACGACAGAGAAAAGGATTTTA
This sequence comes from Rana kukunoris, assembly GCA_029574335.1. Classification (NCBI taxonomy): domain Eukaryota; kingdom Metazoa; phylum Chordata; class Amphibia; order Anura; family Ranidae; genus Rana; species Rana kukunoris. The sequence goes on along the minus strand of CM056050.1, from coordinate 581,546,972 downwards.
TGATGAGTACAAAAAAATCCTATTTTCTCTTATCGTCCATGGACGGACACAGCTCCTTAAATCTTGACAAGTGGGACTTCCCCAAGCACTATCAAAATGAAAGGTGGGAACAGTTTCAGTAAAACCAGTTTAACTTCACCCCAAAAACAAGCAGAGCTCAACGGAGGAGTTGCAACCTTAACCAGCCACCTGCAAAACGTTGCGGGCGAAGGAAGCAGCAGAAGATGCACTCTCATTAACCTTGTAAAAATTCTGAAAAAGTGTGAAGGGACGACCAAGTCGCCGTCTTGCACACCTGTGAGACAGACGCTTGATGACGGAAAACCCAGGAAGCACCAATTGCCCTGGTCGAAAGTGCCGTGACTGGAAAGGGGGTATCCAGCCCCTAAGAGCATAGGCCTGCATGACGGTCTGCCTGATACAAAGTTCTCGGAAACGGAGCCGTAGCAGGCAGGTACAGCCGCAAAGCGTGTACCACGCCTAAAGATTGAATTGCAACCTCCTTAGGATGCACTGGCCAAGGACATAAGGATGGAAGAACAAAGTCCTCATTCAGGTGAAAGGCTGAAACCACCTTCGGAAGAAAGGAAGGTTGCGGGCGCACCACCGCCCTATCCATATGGAGGATCAAGTACAGCGATTTGCAATGCAAGGCCACCAAGACAGAAACCCCTCAATGGCCACCAAAAAAAAAAAAGCCACCTACTGAGAGAGTGTCAAGAGAAGAATCGCTCTGATGTTTACAAAAAGGAAGGTTCCTGAAGAAATGAGAGCGCCAGAGTCAAGACTCATGAGGGAAGAGGTGGGTCAAGAGGAGGGAAGGCATGACGAAACCAACAGAAGGTACCCACCAGAGAATGGCCCACAAAAGGCCACTGAAAAGACACAGCCAGGGCTGAAATCTGCCCTTAACCGGTCGCATCACAGACCTATACAAGGCGCTTGTCCAACAGGTCGGCCAGTCTAACAAATTAGGAAGGGAGCTGGTTCTCCTCCACAGTCAGGTGCAAAACCTTGCCCACTCAGTGAGTGTCACAGACACCAAGGGTGCAACCATAACAGGCCGCGATGCAGACCCCAGCATAGTAAACATGGATCGGGTGAGCGTCTCGGACCTCCTATCAGTAAGGTCCTTGAAGGCAGGGGTCATTTAACAGGGGGAAACTACCTGAGATTTTTTTTCTTTTAACTCAACTCAAAAAGGGGTACCGAAACCCTGGGCGCTGAGGAACTAGTCAAAGAAACTATAAGGAAAACCTTGACACCTTTTGCACAAATCAGCGGTCTGATTTGTGCAAAAAAAAACGAGCCCTCAGAGGAAACCTGCGCTGCACCAGGCAGCATAAGGGAGTTCCATACAGTGCACTGACAAATGCTCTGCACACCTCTTTGGAGTGTGGTAGGAAATGGGAATACCCAGAGAAAACCCCCGCGGACAGAGGGAGAAAGCATGCAATCTCCAGGCAGTTTAGCATCGAGTTCGGACTCGAACCCATGACTCTCCTGCTGCCAGGTGAGGGAGTTAACCACTACACCGACGTGATGTCTATATCAAACAAAGCAAGTAGTCCCCCTCACAAGGAAGGTTCTGGTCCACATACACAAACACAGAACCAGGGGCATGACAGCCAGTTCCCAGTCTAAGAGCAGCCCCTAGTAGATGGTGGGGGCACTATTTAACCCCCCTTAACACCTGCACACCGCTCCAACAAAGTGTGCATGAACCGCAGGAGCTCCAGTAGCCACCTCTGGCATGTTTTGAGAGGAAGAACCTGACATTGACTCCATCTATAACAGCTCTCAGGGACCCATTTCAGACCTGAAGAAATCCCAGACTCCTTGCTGCGCTGACCGGGGATTATCCAGGTGACTCACCAATCGGATCTCACCCACTCGGGATGCCATTCACGGATGATACTGTATTGTGATACGCCTTGATTCCCTGCAGTCTTGTGAGTACCCATCTCATAGGAACTGAATTGTTGACCCATTTTAATAAATTTAATGCTACGCTTATAGGGCGCCGCTTTTTCTTGTCTTATTTTACCAATTTTATATCAGCCTAAAGGGATTATTTTTTTCTAAAGGGGGGGGGGGGGGGGGGGGGGGTTAGGGCATATTTATTATAACAAAAATATTGTACGTTTTCAATATAGTCGCTCTTTTTTGTTTATAGTGCAAAAAAAACAAACACAGGAGGTGATCAAATACCATCAAAAGAAACCTCCATTTGTGGGGGGGGGGGGGACATTTTGCTCGATTACGTTACACGACCGTGCAATTGTCAGTTTAAAAAAAAAAAAAAGCACCTTCGAAGTATCAAACACACATAAAAAGAAATGTTGAAACGGTAGGCACTTTTAACCACTTCAGACCCGCGCTATTGACAAAATACGTCAACAGCGCGGACCTGAGGCGCCAACTGGACGTCTTTGGACGTGATTTAAAGTGCATTACCCGTGCGCGCCACTGGGTGGCGCGCCGCGGGTAAACACTGTCCCGCTGCATCGCTGAAGCGCCGATGCATGTAGCTGGCGGCCGCGATGTCCGTCTGGTACATGCGATCGGCGGGAACACAGCAGGTGACATTAGGGACGTGGAGCTCTGTGTGTAAACACAGAGCTCCACTTGCTGTCAGATAAGAGGAGACCGATCTGTGTCCCTTGTACATGGAGAAACAGCATCGGTTACCTCCCCCAGTCACCCCCCACACAGTTAGAACACACCCAGGATACACATTTAACCCCTTCCTCACCCCTTCCCTGCCAGTCACATTTATACAGTAATTAGTGCATTTTTATAGCAGCGATCGCTGTATAAATGTGAATGGTCCCAAATTTGTGTCCCATATGTCCGCCGCAATATCGCAGTCACAATAAAAATCGCAGATCGCCGCCATTACTAGTAAAAAAATAAAATAAAAATAATTCTGTTCCCCATTTTGTAGGCGCTATAACTTTTGCGCAAACCAGTCGCTTATTGCGATTTTTTTTTTACAAAAATACGACGAAAAATACGTATCGGCCTTAACTGAGAAAAAAAAAAAGTTTAAAAAAATATATATATATTTTTTTAAATTGTCGCTTTTTTTTTGTTTATAGCGCAAATAATAAAAACCTCAGAGGTGATCAAATACCACCAAAATAAGGCTCTATTTGTGGGGAAAAAAGGACGTAAATTTTGTTTTGGAGCCACGTCGCAGGACTGCGCAAATGTCAGTTAAAGCGACGCAGTGGCGGAAGCTGAAATTTCGCCTGGGCACGAAGCGGGTTTATGTGCCCAGTAAGCAAGTGGTTAACATGTCTTGAAGTCGAAGAAAGTGTTAATTAACCCCTAATGTTAAGCAACTTTGGTACGGAGAACTTTTTCTAAAAAAAGTAACTATGATAAAAATTAAAAAAAAGGACACACACGAAGAAATAGGGCACATGGTCTCTCGTTACCAATCAATATTGAAGAGAGTCCAATGTTGCAATCAGCAAGCAAATACAATAGAAAAAAAATGCTGCCTGCATATACTTAAACTTTTTAATACATGCATAAAATGGTTCTGAGCTGACAATTTAAAAGTACAACCAAAAGCACCTTTATGAAAATTTTAAGTACCAGGTCCAGCCTGCTTTATTTGTGCCTTATGTGCTCCCTTTCCAGACACTGCAGCTCACGGTGTGGGAGGGTTTCAGCAACAGAGGCAACCCAGAAAGCAGTGGGCGGGACTAGGTGTGGCCAGGTGCTGACTAACAAGTCTGAGGCACATGAATCCACAGTAACAATGTTAATAACCCGGCTCTCCAACTTTATTTCATCCCTTTGTAGTGCAAGCGAGCTCAACTTGAGAAAAAAAAATGTAGATTTTTAAGTAGAACTATGGGCTAATGATATAAAAAAGTAATGTAGAATCCCTAGTAATAGCTGTCTTCAATTCTATCATTGTGACTGGTAATCAGCAATATCTATCTCTAATGCTGGCATCAGAAGCTCTATGTCATCACTTCATTTCAGCACATAAAGATACGCCCCCCATCACATAAAGTGATACAAATTACAGGCATATCTACCGTAAATATGAAACAACAAAAAACCGCGCTAGGAAAACCCCCTCCCCCCAGAAAAGACTACAGGCTGCAGCAAGCGTGTGATAAACAAGAAACAATGGGATATAAAAAGCCGCGCCACACAGAGGTTAATAACACCAGTGTAAGTGATGATAAAAGTAATAAACACTAAAGTCCATTAACGTCCATAATGGTTGCAATAATGATGAATCTCGGAAGCGATCCTCTGTGAAGTGTCACCAAACGCACACACGTCAGAAGGTGCACCCGCCACCACATGAAAAAGCAGCTTACCAGAGGTCAGACCTATGCTAGCGTCTGACTATAACCCAGTCAACGGCCTTTGGTTCCTTGAGGTTCCCACGATCAACACGAGTAGACCAGGAGAGGGACACTTCTTAAACTCCGGAAGAAAAGAAGGCGCACATAGCATAATTCCGTATCGAAAAATTTATTGTAAAAAGTAAAATTGTACTTACACAGCACATGTAGTAAACGAGCATTAAGAACAAATACAGGTATTGCCGGCCGGCATGCAGGAGCCCTTCCTCCTCAGCGTGGTGACGTCACTGCGTCGCCTCCCAGACGCGTTTCGTCACAAAGAGGACGTTTTCAATGGGGATTTCCCCATTGAAAACGTCCTCTTTGTGACGAAACGCGTCTGGGAGGCGACGCAGTGACGTCACCACGCTGAGGAGGAAGGGCTCCTGCATGCCGGCCGGCAATACCTGTATTTGTTCTTAATGCTCGTTTACTACATGTGCTGTGTAAGTACAATTTTACTTTTTACAATAAATTTTTCGATACGGAATTATGCTATGTGCGCCTTCTTTTCTTCCGGAGTTTAAGAAGTGTCCCTCTCCTGGTCTACTCGTGTTGATCGTGGGAACCTCAAGGAACCAAAGGCCGTTGACTGGGTTATAGTCAGACGCTAGCATAGGTCTGACCTCTGGTAAGCTGCTTTTTCATGTGGTGGCGGGTGCACCTTCTGACGTGTGTGCGTTTGGTGACACTTCACAGAGGATCGCTTCCGAGATTCATCATTATTGCAACCATTATGGACGTTAATGGACTTTAGTGTTTATTACTTTTATCATCACTTACACTGGTGTTATTAACCTCTGTGTGGCGCGGCTTTTTATATCCCATATCTACCGTAAATATATCTTAAAAAAGGTAAAAACATTTAACATGTTCACCACAGGTCTCTCTAGTTGTACTTTAACTACCTCAGCTCTAGAAGGTTGCACCCCCCCCCCCCTTATCTTATGACCAGAGTATTTTTTGCCATTTAGCACTGCGCTACTTTATATCAATTTTTTTCACACAAATAGCACTTTCTTTTGGTGGTATTTTTTCACCACTAGTTTTTTTTTTTATTAGATAAACGAAGAGACTAAAAATACTTTCTGCTCTAAAACATAGCCAATAAAAAAATCTTCATGATGCTTTGGTAAAATAAAATCCCAACAACTGTATATTGATTGGTTTGCATATAAGTTATAACATCTACAAACTATGGTAAATTATTACATTTTTTTAAACTATGAATGGCGGTGATCAGCGATTATAATGTTACTGCGATAGTGTCAGTGCGGTGGGAAATCTGACACTAACTTGGAACCTGCTAACTGCCACTGACATCACCAGTGACAGTAATACAGTGATCAGTGCAAATACTATTCACTGTACTAGCGACACTGGCTGGCAAGGGGGGTTAATATCTAGGGCGATCAAAGGGTTAGCTGTGTGCCCAACAATGTGTGCCGCTTTTTACTAATCTTTGTTTCTTATTCCTGCAAACTGCCTAAACACAATTTTTTTAAAAAGCAAATAATTTTTTAGAATTTAGGTCCACTTTAAACACAAATTCAATGGTTTTACCTATAGTCACAGGTTTTGCAAGTTCCAGATTTTCAGTCTTCATAGTTTCATCTTGACAAGTTGGAGCGGTTCCTTCACTTTGTAGGCAAACAACTGTGGATTCTGAAGTGGTCTCTTCTTCCTTTTGTGCGGTTAATTCCCCATTCTGAGAGTTTTCGGAATTCTCACTAAAACACAGTTACAGAATGTCAATACAACGTATCAACAACAAAGCATCAAAGTCTAAGGCTGGCCATAGTTGATACTCTCATTGCTCTTAAATGCCTCTTGCTGCGCTATTGCATTCCGACAGCGAGGGGCGCAGGGAGCATTCCCATCTGACAGAACACAATGCTTATTTTGCAAGTGTATAGGTGTATATTATTTAGTCTGTCAAAGTTGGTCTACAAACCAAATTTGAAAAAATAATCAACCCCGATGTATTGACTGCCTATATCTTGAGGCCCTAAAATGGCAGGACAGTACAAATACCCTCAAAATTCCACCCCCCCCCCTTTTTTTTTTTTAAGTAAGCAGTCGCGTGGTGAGTGTCTTGCAAGTAATTTTGTGACAAGTCTATCACAAATTATTTCTCACACATAACAAGCACACATTTTTTGCTCAGCCTGCGGGTTGAATGGGAAAAAATAAAAAATCCCTTATTCACTTAGAGTTCCAGCCCCCACACAAAATATTAAAAGTCAGCAGCCACAAATCACTCACCTGTCCTGGAATCCAACAATGTCGGCACCCAGATGTTTCCATTGCCTCTCTGATGCAGGGAACCCGGTTCCCTACTGTGCATGAGCGAAGCGTGCTGCGCGGCGAACGGAGGAGTAGACAGATAAGAGGAGAATCCTTTTTTTGGGTGGAGCGATGCTTTAATGAGGATGCAGGGATCTCCCCTGCCGTGGTACTGTATGCTGACAGCAGGGACTCTCTCCAAGCCCATTAAATTTATAGTACATTTATGCTAAGCTTTACTATTCCACCACAACACACACTCTGCTACTGATCCCAAGCATGGGGATACCACATGTATGAGACTCCCAACCTTCTGGCTTTCTAGGGACATAAAGACTGCATCTAAATTGCCTGAGTACCAATTGCATTGTTTAAGGTCCTAGAGCATAAGGACAGTAGAAATACCCACAAAACAACCAGGGTTTCTTCTAAGAAAAATACAGAATCTCTTGAAAACAAAAAAAATTTGGGGTGGGGTACCTAAAAACACATTTTGCTACTCCTTCCAACTATGATGATACCACATGGGTGAAACTTATCCCAGCCTAGCCACAAAATCTAAAAAGCACCTTCAGGGGCATGAATTACATCTAATTATAGACTACCTATTACATTTCTGGAGGACCTGGAGCACCAGGACAATAGAAAAACACACCAAAAAATAACCACATTTTGGAAAGTAAACACCCAAAGGTATGTTCTAAAGAGGTAAATGCGTTATTTTTGTCATACCGTTTTGAAAAATGCAGAAAGAAAAGTCAATCACTTGATGTCTGCAAGACTTGCAGAAAAGGAAAAAGAAAGGCGTACCAGCCTAGTGTATTACCATTAGACAATTTATTGAATATAAATGATATAAAAAAACTACTCAAAAAAGAGTCGGTATACAGGCTTGTCAAAGAATGATAAAGTAGCAGCAACACACCTCTATCCTCCCTATTTTTGAGTGTGGTTTGAGGGGCACCTACTTTATCGTTCTTTGACAAGCCTGTATAGAGCAAGAGCAATAATTCTAGCCCTAGACCTCCTCTGTAACTCAAAACATGCAACCTGTAGAATTTTCTAAACGTCGCCTATGGATATTTTAAAGGGTAAAAGTTTGTCGCCATTCTACGAGCGGACGCAATTTTTAAGCGCGACATGTTGGGTATCAATTTACTTGGCGTTACCTTTCACAATATAAAAAAAATTTGAGCTAACTTTACTTTATTTTGTAATAAGAAAATAAAATAAAGAAAATAAAGAAAAACAATTTTTCCCCAAAAAAGAGCGCTTGTAAGACCGCTGCACAAATACGGTGTGACAAAGTATTGCAACGACCGCCATTTTATTCTCTAGTAAATAAAAAATATATATAAGGTTTGGGGGCTCTAATTAGAGGGAAGGAGATAGCAGTGAAAAAAACAGGGGAAGCTTCATTAGAATTGCTGGTTTACTTGTCATGTCAAGGGCCACCACAAGATGGCGCCAGATCACAGAAGGAAGCTTAGGCCTGCAGAAGGCCATAAAGCCGCGGCCTCAATTACCGGCCGGCGCGGGACCACAGAGACACAGGACCTCCCCCATCGCCCAATTTCGTCGGGCGGGCTGGTAATTGAGGCAGCGGCTTTGCGCCCTTCTGCAGGCCTAAGCTTCCCCGGGCGCCAGGTCGCCAATTCTAGTCGTAATTGCGACCAGGCGCCCGGATTTTGTCGAGCCCTGCTGTACCACAGACCTAAAAAACAGAGAATCAAAGCAATATATTCCTTTCTTTACAAGCACTAGAGCAGCTGCAGAGAATAGTCTTACTCAAGGCAGAAGGAGAGGGGCAGGGAGGAGATCGGGTTCACAGTTTACACATAGACTACGGAAATTACAGAGGGGGAGAATCAGTGACTTTAAAGAGAGAGCAGGACAACAGAGGCACTTAATCTGACCACGCCATTAGCAGCCATGATTATCGTGGTCAGTACACACACAGGAACGATTAACCAGGTATTTTACAACATGGAAAAAAACACCGACACTACAAAAGCATTATCCCAACTCCTGCTGTCCGGCTCCTCTCTCTCGAGTTCACGCACAAAAATACACTTAAAAAAAAAAAAGCATTATATATCATGCCGTTTTCTTTTGAGTTACAACCACTTTAATTTGATCAAAACTGATCAATCTCCCCTGACTACTAATACTATCAAGGCTTTTCTATTTTTCAAAACGAAGGGCCAGTTCACACCAGAAGCTGTGTTAGAACACAACCACAGGAGTGCCGTTTCAATGCAGTGAAGTGAATGTGCATATTTTTTTTAGCAAACTTTGTGGCATTTCAATAGACTGATATTTTATTAAACGCTACTAGCTGCAGAGCAGTAATGTAGAACTTTTTTTCCCCAGCACATACCAATGCAGCGCAGTAGTAAACTGCCATGATAGGGGACAACAGTACATACCTGGTATGAACAAGTCCTAAAACCTTTGCAGAATAATGTTTTATATATATTCACACACAGACGCTACCAGTCAAATGTTTTGTTTTCTGGTTGGTCCTTAAAGGGGTTGTAAAGGTACAAGTTTTTTTACCTTAATGCATCCTATGCATTAAGGCAGGGATCTCCAAACTACGGCCCTCCAGCTGCTGTGGAACTACACTTCCCATGAGGCATTGTAAAACTCTGACATTAGTAGACATGGCTAGGCATGATGGGAATTGTAGTTCCTGAACACCTGGAGGGCCATAGTTTGGAGACTCCTGCCTTAAGGTAAAAAAACATCTCACAGCACCGCCCCCCCCCCCCCCCCCCCGAGCCCCCGTTGTACTTGCATGACCGTTCGAATCTCCCGGGCGCGTCCACGTCGTCCTCTTCGGTTCCCAGCCTGGCCGTTGATTGGCTAGGCTGGGCGGATTGATAGCAGCGCAGCCATTGGCTAGCGCTGCTGTCAATCAGAGCGGATGACGCGGCGCGCTGGGGGCGGGGCCGAGTGATACAGTCGGCAGCTATGGCCGCCGCTGTATCACGGGAGCGCGCTCGCAAAAGCTTTCCTCCGTGCGAGCGCCCTCGCATGAAGAGGGAAAGCTTTTGCGAGGAGGAGCCCAGCATGAGCCGCGGGGACCCAGAAGAGCTGCTTTCCGGGCCACTCTGTGCAAAACGAACTGCACAGTGGGAGGTAAGTAGAACATGTTATTTTTTTTGTTAAAAAGCCCCGACTTTAGTGTCCCTTTAAAGGAGTTGTAAAGGAAAACCTTTTTTTTTTGCCGAAATGACTGGTTACAGGGTATAGAGACATAATAGTTAACCGATTCATTTTAAAAATGATTAAAAATAGATAAAAATCAATCATAATGTGCCTGTTTCAGTTTAGTTTTTGCATGCGGTTTCCTGGTTCTGTGATGTACAGAGACACAGAGCCAATACAGGGCAGTGATGGTTTGTAAAACGAAACCGATTGGTGCTGAGGGGTTTTAGACACACAGTAATCACACCTCCTTGATTAGTGACCACAGAGAGAAAGCTCCCATGACTTTTTTCATCAGGAAACAACCAGGAAGTGTCCAGAACAGAGAAGAATTACAGCAACATCATAGCAAAAAAAACAAAAAACAACACACAGGTTTCTACACTAGGAGCTACATAATTCCAAGATTACATTTACAATTAAGCACATGCAACAATCTAAATTTAGACAAAAATTATACACACGCACTGTATAGATCCATCTATATAGAGCCAAACGTAAACAAAAAACTTTCGCTTGGGACATTTTCCTTTACTTCATGTCTTGAAAGCTCCACAGGAAGGGAATCGCTTGTTAGCCGGTTTCACCAAAACAGACGTTCCTAGTGAAAGATTCCCCCCTTACCTTCTGTTCAGGTGACAACTATAATAATTTTTGCTTTCCCCCTCCACACACTGTCTTGGTGATAGCGAACCAATTCCAAGGGTAAATCTCCCAATCGGTATCACACTGACATGAATTAAAGCAGTTGTATACTATCATATCCTACTTGCACCTACAGGTAAGCCTACATTAACCACTTAAAGGACCGCCTCCTGCACATATACATCGGCAGAATGGCACAGCTGGTCACATGTACATACAGGTACGTCCTGTGCTAGTACCCAGCCATGGGTCTCGGGCGCGCTCCCATGACCCGGTCCGAAGCTCCGGGACCACGGGACTCGCGGACCCGATCGCCGCTGGAGTCCGGCGATCGGTCCCCGGAGCTGAAGAACGGGGAGAGTCGTGTGTAAACATGGCTTCCCCGTTCTTCACTGTGGCGGCGTCATCGAACACATGATCCCTTAGGGATACATGTATGTCCATTTTTCATCCGACAACGGTTGGATGAAAAACAGACAAACGGAACGTCGGTGTGAAAGAGCCCTAAGGCCCCTTTCACATGTGCGGTCCATTCGTCCGTTTTTTACAAGTCCGTTTACGGACTTGTAATGCATCCCTATGGGATTGCATCCGCTAACGTCCGCAAAGATCCAGTTTTTCGGACGGAAGAAAACCCTATTTTTCTTCCGTCCGGCGGATCGGATGAATACGGACAGACGGTCCGTATTCATCCGATTCTCCATAGGGGGGAGCGGAGGAAAGACAGGGCGGTCTCTGCACAGTGTGCGGGGAAAGCCCTGTCCGCCGACAGCTCAGCGGGGATTACGGATGATCCCTGCTGAGCCGACAGACACACATGGGGGTCAATTCACAAAGCTTTATTTTCAGATTGCGAGTGTTATTTTAACGATTCTGCACGTTATTGAAGCTAGTTCAATTCACTATACGATTTAACGCTTTGAAAAATCATCAAATAACGTTTCCCTACACAGAATCGATATTTTAAGGTGTGGATCCGTGTTAAAGAGTCAAATCGTTATTTTAAAGATTCAAAACGTTATTTTAAAGAGTCAAATCGTTAAATATGTACAGAAGTGCAATTCACAAAGATTTTTTTGACAGTTATCAATCGTTAAGCAATCGTTAAATTAACACCTCCCTCAGGGTGGCGTTATGACATTTCCCAGGCGATATTTTGTTGTTAGAGGAAACTTTTGGCGATTTTTGTAGTGTAGTGTAGTGTTGGGCAAGCTAGAACCATGCTCTATTTGAACTTAAAATTATCCAGAGGCGAAGAAGAACATGTTAGAATGTTGTTCAGATTTATAAACGTGTATTCCGTTCACATACTATTTGATGACTTTTCTGAAACCCAGGTGATAGCTAAATTCCGATTATCATCTCCCATGATTTATTCTCTGTATGAGGAAATACACATGGCTTTAGAAAAGCACACACTAGAAATTTTGCACATCACATGCTCAATCTCCATGTGTATTGCTTGTGTCTCTCTCTCTCTGTATCTGCTCTTTTCCACATGCAGCTGTTCTCCTCCCCTTCTGCTCCCAGAATGCATCTCTCCAGCATTATTTAACGACCTTAAGAGTTATTTTAACGTCTCACATGTTAATAATAACGTCTGAGTAGTTAGCATAACGTTTGGATAAAGAGTCAGTTGAAAACCATAACGACTATGTTAAATAACGATTATAGCTTTCGTGAATACCATGTTTGCTAGCGTTAAATAAGGAGTGCTAATTTAACACCTGAAGAAAACCAATAACGTTTCTCTTTGTGAATTGACCCCATGGAGCGGACACATATAAACGGTCTGCTCCGTGTGAAAGGACCCTTAGGCTACATTCACACCTTTGCGTAGGCGATTTGCGGCGACAAAAAATAGGCGTTTTGTCCCGCGATTTGCTGCGACAACCGCGTTTTTTTTTACATTGTATGGTTTTTTACATTGTAATGCCGAAGCCGCCCGATACGCGTGTCGAAAAAGGGTCCGGGACTTGTTTGAAGTTCGACGTTCTATCGACGTACGGCGTTCTGCGTTAGGAGATGTGAACAGTCTCCATAGAGAACAATGTAAATTTGACCCTCCGGCGTATTGTAGCGTCACGCTTCAGGCGTAAAAACGCCTAGGTGTGAATGGAGCCCAAGCGTAGGCGATTTGCATGTTTTTTTTCCGGCGTTTTGTCGCGCAGATTCACGTGTATTCAAGCGTTTGCCTACAGCATCGGACGTTTTTGAACATTGACGTTTTATTTTAGCCAATAGGAAAAATAATCTTTTCATCACTTGTTGGTAGATTTTTTTTATCTTCTGCCTGGGTGAAAAGTTCTATTGATTAAAGCGACAAAACGCCCATAGCAAACGCTCGTTGTCGCGCTAGTCGCTTGAATCAAGCGTTTCCATTACTTTCTATGGGAAATGGAAACGCTTGAATACGCCCAAACCGACCACTATGCACGTTTGAGCTTCAGGCGTTCAGCGTCACGTGTTTGGTCGTGGAGATGTGAACCATCTCCATAGAGAATGTTTTTTTTATCGAGAGAGAGATCGAGAGAGAGAGATCGAGAGAGATCGA